>ML852415.1:33030-56300 GCA_009831015.1 Picea engelmannii
GAAACATGTATACAAATCAAAATCTCTAAATATAAATGAACAATAGGATTTAACAACAAAGCTAGATAAAATCCTATCCTACTGGATGATAGCACCCTTTCAAAGGCCAAATCAACAAACTTAAAACAAGAAATTAAGCAAATATTACCTTATCGATTAAGCACAAATGACATTAATTATCCACACACATGTATAACACACCTTCTTGACCTCCATAGTCTCTTTATTCCAAATAGAAGTATTACAATAGTACAACCACAAGCACCAATCCCAAACTCCAACTAGTTTGCAATGGGAGGCAAACTTGTATAAATAACAAGTGGGTGAAGACTCCCAATGAAGGAGGGCGCACCAAGTGTTGAGGGAGGGCGCACCATGTGGAAGAGGATGTGAACCAAGTGGTAATCAAATGGCTGCCACATCTCCCTTTACTACATATGTGACAAGTGTGAGCTATGTGGGTGAGTGGGAGGGCGCCACCTCTTCAAGAGTGGGCAACCTTCTCCCCAAATGTGCCACCTCTTCAAGGGGTGCGCACCTCCCTTTTGGAGATCTCAACAACTCATGTCAAATAATCAATAGCTCACTCCTAACTCATCCAAGAGTGCCACATTTCCTTATTTATCTCAAGTGGGGAAGTTTTAACTGAAAACATGTGACATGTCCCCCACATCTTCCCAAAAAAATAGCCTTTGCTGATTTTCTTAATTTTAATTGTCTTTTTTGGGTTTTTTTTGAGTAAAATTAACTTAGTGATTAAAATCACTAATTTTACTCACCAAAGTGGGTACTTAGGTAATGTGGGTGCTCTATGTCCAAAATTGAGCACCCCCAAGTCATAGGAAAACTCTTAGTACCGCTTTTTTATTACAACTTTATTTTTTAATTAAAAATTCCTATTTTGCGGAAAATTTTTAATTAACTGAAAAAATTAAAAAATCCTAAGGGTGACATAGCACATTTCCATAAAACTTTAGGAGGATGTTTAGCATGGTAATATACATTAGACACTAGGCTTAGATCCATGCTAAGGCCTAAACATGGGTATATACTCCAGCTTTGGAGAATTGAGTGAAAAATTCAGAAATTATAAATTGGCTTTAAACAACAAAATATAATTAATAAGTGAAAAAAAAACTCCAGAGTAACAACTCACGCCTAAGTTGAAGGTGGCTAAGACCTTTTACAAGTTCATCATGCAACATCTCTTGTTACAATTTGTATGGAAAATGTGAAAAAGGTTGGTCTTATTGACTGACTGAACTTCTGAACTCTGAATTTTGAACATGGAATTGTTCAAACTTTGGCAGCACGTTGGAAGTCCATCCTAGTGCAACTTGGTGGATAATAGGGACCAAGCTTGATACCGACAGATTCGGCTCGGTTGGAGAGAGTTCAAACCTTGCTTCTTAGGCGCATCTTCAGATGCAAATGTACAGTTCCACAGTCCCTTATTCAGGCAGAGTTTGGTGTCCAACCATTTCGCCTCGAGGATATCTTTCACTTGATATCCTTCATTTATAGAGTCAAATCTTTTAGGGAATCTGCGACTAGGAGAGAGCGGTACCCCTATCTTGCACTTTGCTCCTCAGAGGCCCTCGCCTCGGATCACTCGACAGGCCGCGCACGAGGTTGGTTTTTAGAGGCGTCCCGACTTCTACATTCGATTACCATCTCTCCCCAAAGCTCCTTCTCCCCTTTAGTTACTCCTTAGATGTGTCGATCCATCTCTTGATGATCAGATAGATTGTGAATCGAGACATCAGAGAGGACATATACAAATTATATATATAGGTCATTTCGAGTTCACCTCGACGAGCCTGGGCTCGAAGATGTCTTTCTACTTAGAGCACTTTCTAGAGCTGTGGGATGGTATCATTGTCCGCCCCCATACTCGTATAGACATTGGATGCATTCACTCAAGATCCCTGTGGGACAACTCCGGGTTGGTTCTCAATGACTCCGATAGAGATTGATCACCATTTCCGACGCTTTGATAGGGTCTGCCAGTTGTGTCACCTAGAGGAGCTAGAGACAGAGAGGCACCTCATTTTTCCGTGCCCCATATACTATGAGATCAGAGGACGTTACTACTTCCTCTACAGGGACTTAGGGGGCTCCCTCTCTACTTTCTTCTAATATCAGGACCAAAGGTGTCTAGCTCTTCTTATCAGGAAGATTCTTAGTCACAGATCCCATCTCTTGCATGCCCCCCCACCTGGGGTAGACCAAGAGGATCACCTCTTATTTTCATGCTCTTCCATCAGATAGGAGTAACAAATGACAGTCTGAGCTCCAGAGTGTTGGTGTTTTATAATTCTCAGCTTTTGATAGTTATTGCCTTATGATTGATACCAAGATTCACTTTCATACATCAGTTATCATAGAATAACTATACATTGAAAATCTCAACTATAATAGTGCAGGGGAAATAACAAGATCTAGAAATATTAACCATGCATAGTAGACACAAGAACACACCAGAAGAACACAAGAGTTTATCTTTGGAAACCCAAACTTGAAAGAAAACCCAACAACCTTTCTCTAGAAGAATTAGTCCAAGATATTACCAATACATCACCATCAATAGCCAAAATACCATACAGAGAAGATCCTCCCCAAGGCTAGCATCACCAAGACCTAGCGCTTCAATAAAATGACCAAGAATAACCAAGCAAAAGCTTCTCCAAGTGTGGTGCACTATCCAAGATAACCAGAACCAAGAAATAGCGAAATTTACTAGAACTGCAACTGCAACTGCCTTGTGCGCACTACAGAAGGAGCTGTCTGCATGTCCAAATGAAATGAGCCAATCCTGTATTTATACTAATCTAGGCACCAGTTTGGGGCCGACTTCTTATTTTTGGGTCTTCAATTTCTTTATTATTTTCCTGTGGGGTCGACTTCTCTTCCTGGGTCTTCAACTTCTTTCTGGGGATTTTGTAATGCTGTAGATGGGTCTTCTTGTACTTTCTTGTGGAGAATGACTGCTCGAAGATTTAAATCTCCAACACAGAGTACTTTAGACCGTAGAGTGGTGAGACCTCGGATCTCCTCTTAGCCTCCCCCCCTGGGAGATTGATCGATATGTTTGAGACTGGTTTAGAGGTGAAGGCCCATACATTCGACCACACATCCTCACAATGACAGAGGGTTCAACCCCAGACGGTTTCAGAGCAAGGCACCTCTCAATCGTCGGATTGCCTTGCAGCCTCAACAGAGCAGTTAGAGATCTATTCAAAGCTTCTTTCCTTCGACCTTGGATGGTAGGAGAATTGAGCTTCCTTGCCCCTACATCCCCCCAGGGTCATACAGCCAGATCCCCTTATGGTACTCGAGGACTCTGACAGTGAGCCAGTGTGACTCCCGTCGCCATCGGTCATCATATCCAGGATACATTGACTTCATTGGCCCGATTTTCAGATTTTCAGATATCTCTTGCTCAGCTAGTATTGATTTGTCCAACCCCTACCATGGACACTCTCACTTTGTATCACTGCACTTATGACACTGTTTTATACACTTTATTTTGGCTTTAGCTAGGCCTAGTGCTTAGCCTAGTTGGATATTTACCTAGACTGTACTTTCTGTTTTCTTTCCTATATCTTTCTCATTTTATGGGAGCTGCTTTTGCACTCCTAAATGGTACTCACACTGGATGTATCCTTTAGTTCCATTGACCTACTTTTGTGGTCATTCGTTGGACATTAATAAAATGATCTTATCTTATCTATTTTATGACAGCCCTAAGGCTGAAAATTCACAGGGTTAAGAGCTGGGAAACTTCTATTGAAAGAGGTAAAATTTCTGTTTTGCATGAAAAGTCCAAGAGTGCAGAAAATTCTATATGTCCCTACCGACTCAGCTGTTCCTGTTCCTAGACACTTACTACAGATTTCTTCTATGGCACTGATAGTTGTTACCTTGTCACTATATTCGATGTTTTGCAGCAGAGTGCACTTCTTGGCACTTTTGATGTTTTATGCTTATGATTCTTCTTGATTTCTGGTTCTGTTCTATTTTGTATGAAGAAAGAATTTTCTTCATTGAACTTTTGAATTGTAAATGGCCAAGGGCTGGTTTTGGTCAAATATCCGGGGATGAGAGAAACTTTGATATAATGATTGTGGGCAAAAGCCGGATCAGAGAGGGTCTGGAAAAAGTGTGGCCAAAGGATGGAATTAGACATGGCTCTCATACCAATTTAATGAGCAATAGTTCATTGATGCTCTGTTACCATTGAAATGAACAGTATTTAATTACCTGGGTATCCAACATAAGAAGGAGAATGAGTTTGAATTCATAAAGGACAATACTTGATAAATAATGAATGAAATATGAGATAGATTGATTTGATTATTTGTACAATGCCATGCGACATTCTTATATGCCTTGACTAGTCATGATGGTGAATGATCATGTCACTTAGTTAGGTTTATATCTTTTAGTTTTATTATTATTATTTAATGTTTATTTGTATATTTTATGTTCATGACAAACAACTTTCAAGTGGCATAGTTGGTTGAATGTTTACCTCATGGTTGAGTAACTATTTTGGGTCTTAGCATGTTTATAGAAATTTATTTTCAAGTTATGTATCAGAGATAAAAGATTGGTAGAGGATCATGCCTTGTAGTCTAGTATTGGAATAAAATTGTGTGAGCGTCTGTCGTGATAATGTGTGTTGTCAAAGAAATAATATTTTATGGCCACATCGTTTGTCTTTTGCATTCTTTAGTTTTGCAATTCTCTTGATTAATGAATGCTGAAGGACACTGATGTTATGGGAAGATGGTTGTGCTTATTAGATAAGATTATAGATCACTCTTGCTGGTGGGCTAGCAAAACATTTTTGAGCATACAAATTTATGCCAGAAATGGAAATAAATCTGAAACAAAATGGGAAGCAGAATATAGCATTGAAGTGTTCCTGGATTGAGAATCGAGATCAATCATCCATTGATAACATAACATATTAACAAGGCCCACTGCTAAGGAAATCCATTGTTACAATTTAAAAAAAAATTCAAAATACTTGGAATCTATTGCTGGGAAACACCACTGTTGAGATAAAACTTGGAACTTCTTAATAAACTCCTAAATGCTTGCTGTAAGAACTTTGCACACTGCTCACTATTGAGTAAATCCAACAGAAGAAAGTGAGAAATAATTGAAAAGCTTTGTTTTGTATTTAGATTGTATAGTGAGGGTTCTTCTAGGGTTTTAGATCCTGAAAATAAATAATTTTTTCCCAACGATTTTTCTTATTTTCTTGTTATTGTCGGGGGTGGGGGAAGGGGGATGACATCTCCTGATGCCTATCACGGGACTTGGGAAAGTCATCTACCGTGTCCCTGAGATGGCCATAGGATCTGATCCTTCATCTGGGTGTTGAATGGTTTGGGATAGGCATCCCCAATCCAATACCATGGGCAAGATATGGGCCCTATTCTTGGGTTTGTGTCCCCTGTAGCAGGGGTTGTGGACAACTGCTATCCTTCCTGAAAGTCAATTCATGTTGAATAATTAATTAGTACTCATTCCAAATTTATGGAAGTCACATCATGAACATACACTTTAGTGGTAAGTTGTTGAAGAAAATTTACCTCCCTAGAGGCATAGTTGGTTGAATGTTTGCCTCATAATTTAGTAACTAATCTGGGTCTTATAATGTTTATAGAAATTTGTTTTCAAGTTGTGTCGGAGCTAAGAGATTGTTATAGAATCATGCCCCCAATTCCAGTATAGGAATAAAATTGTGAGAGTTCCTGTCACGATAATGTGTTGTGAAAAAAATAAGGTTTTATGACACGTTTCTGATTTTGCATTCTTTTGCTTTGTAAGCCTGTTGATTAATGAGTGCTGAGGGGGAGTGATGTTACAAGAAATAGCTTGTGGTTATTTTTTAATATTATAGATTGCTCTCCATCTAGCAGGAGAGAAAAACATTTTGGAGCAAACAAATTAATGTCAAAACTGGGAATAAATCTGAAAAGAAATGGGGAGTAGAATATATCATTGAAGGGTTCCTGGATAGAGAGCAATATTCATTTGATAACATAGAAACATATTGTGAACTTTTGAAGCTTGGCCTCAGAAATTTCTCCTCAGAAATTTTCTGATTGTGAGCAGTGGTTCGGTTTGCAGCAGAGGGAGAAGCCAAGTGAGAATGTGCCCTACAAACTGATAGAAATGTCCAGTGTGTATGGTTTTGCGGATGGCAGCCTTGAACTTTCAGCATATAAGATGTCTTGGCAATGACGGCAAGTGTGTTTGCCTGCAGAATAAATTCGTGCACTGGTATAAGGGTGAATAGAACAGACTATCTGTGACAAAATTCTGCACAAGAGTCTGCAGTGAAAGCTTATGTGTTGAAATGTTCAATATCCTTCTATAATGCAAAACTATTTACATAAAAGAATTTCAGAAAGGAATTGATGGCTGGGAAATAATGTGAACAGAAAATGCACTGTGAATAAGAGGTATTCTTTATTTATTTATTTTTCTCTAAGGCACTAGCTTTGCATGGTTCAACCTTTGACTATAACATTAATTTTTTTTCCTTAAATGAGAAATAATATATGTTTTTAATATGTCTCTTCTACTCTTGGAGTTTTTTTATTTACAGCAGTTTTAAACTTCCATGTTTATTAAACTGTCGTCCAATTTACTTGGAACATGAATGTGATCAACTTAGGAGGAATTTGTGATTTTTTAGCTTGGATTATTGTGTAACACTTGATATTATGGTAGATTATTTTTGAAATCCATTTATCTGAAAAGATTTAAATTCATTTCACAATGGTGACTATTTAAGATAGAAATATAGGCTACCTTGTTCATTACTTTTGTAAAATCCTTAGTTGGCTATTCATTTGTCTAGAGTCTATACCAAGATAATATTGCATTTCTGTGAAGATTGACATTTCTTGTTGGATTGCTCTGCTGTAGAGGTATGATCAATAATTTATGTACATCAGACCTTTGATGTGTTTTCTGTAGGAACATGGCATTGATTCCAGTAAAAAGTTCCCATCTAAGTCTTGCCCATTAAGATATGGAAAGGACAAAGTATTGCAAGATGCTCTTCACCTTTTTGAACGTGGATTAGGGGACTTTTGTGGAGGACATGGAGGGGGAAAGCGAGACAGTAAACATGGTTCCACTTGGGCAGTTGTTGGACTTTCTATAACAGCATCGAACATTTTTTCTACTCCCGTAAGTTTAATTTAGCTGAATAGCTGAAGTCATTTGAAACATGTCTTTCTCTAAGATTTAATTAGGATTGTATATTTGAAATGGATTATATTATTGTGTTCTAGTTGAAATGCAAATTTTATTGTCCTTTCTTTGCCATCACTTATAAATTAGTTTCAAAACTATTTGAATGTTTTATTTACAAGAACTTTGGAATTTTAAAGAAAGATTGCATAGTTTTGTTATTTGTGCAGTCGAAACATGTCAAAATGCAAAGAAGATCGTCTTGTCTGGTCTGGGGTGCAAACTTAATTTCAGTGAAGAGAGAATCATATTTTCCTTTCATATTTTGCACTATGTACTATTAAGTCGAATTAAGTATTTCATGCAACTTATTGCATCTTTTTAGGATTTTATTAATTGTACTTTCAGCATTTTTCCACTGCATTTGGTGTCTGTAGTGCAGAAAGCTGGATTTGTGCACACCTTAATTGGAAGATGATGTTAATTAGGTTATATACCTCACTTATCCTGTTGACTTATACATCTGCTTGATGGTAGATTCAAGAAATGTGTGTAATACATCGTGGGTTAGACATTTTGCAAAATTCTTTAGGTTGCTTATCCAAGATCAAGACCTTGCTTATTGATTAGTTAGGTCTTTTGAAATCCTTGATGTTGATCAACTTAGATTCCTAAACCCTTCAAGCACATTATTTTACTCATTTTGGTCTTTGCGTAACCCTTAGTAGGTATAAAAATTCCCTTGGATAGTGCTTAGAGACCAAACCATATGAAATCATGGCTTTTACCACTTTATATGGTTAGTTGGGGATCTCAAACCCTCCAAATTATGAAAATTCTAGAGTTTGCTAGAGAATTTTGTTGATGTTTTGGTAGCTGCGGGAGGTATTAACCTCCAAATCTAACCTTTGTACTTAGAATAGAATATTCCGGGAGTAAGAGAACCATTAAACAGATGTGTGAAAACCCTAGAAGAGAAGTTGGCTCCACCTGGAAAAGTCACTTGGACATGCTAGTATAAATAAGGAGGTGCCTTAGCTTATTTGGTCACTCTCACTCACTCACTTAGCTAGTGCACAAGTCTAAGGAGCTACAACTGCAACAGAAGGAGGCACAAGTCTGGAGAGAGTAGTGCAACAGTTGTCGTGGAGTATTCTCAGTCTTTCTGGTATCTCTCTTAGTAAAGGTACGCTTCCATTAGTAGAGGTACGTTCTCTTTGTATTGTGCTGCTGCTGCAACAGTGGTGTTTCTAGTTAGGGTTTATCTGTTGGTTCTAGTGTGGACTTGCCATAATCATTCTATCTAAGAAAAGGTTATTGTGCTCGGGGGTGACATATATGAATGCCTATGGTTGGGTGACAATGATGTGACATTGTCTATGGTTAAACGAGCATACCAAAATTTTAACATGGAATCAGAGTTGGTTTCCTTCATAACAGTCTAACCGCTGGAAGGGAGATCCTCAGTTTACCCCATTGTCAAGCTCGTTGAGCACTTACTGAACCCACTAAGGTCACCTAAGGAGGGGGCATCTTTTCCCTGGATCATATCTACAATCTTTCGAAGTTGAAGAGCTAGTGGAAGATGAGGCAGAACCAGTTGCAGTGCCAGTTGCAACACCGGTTGCAGTACTAGTTGCAGTTCCTTTGGTGCGGTAAAGTTTGGTAACTCGTTGAGCAACTCGTTGAAAGGATGTTGAAATTATTCTTGCCCTAGATCAGCTCACTAGCCATTCTTTCGACAGTTAGGGTCTCTGGTTTTGCAGCAACAACAAACCCTAACCCAAATTCGTTGGGCACTTTCAGTGAAGTGTTGGGCCTAATTTTAAGTTGTCCTAGTGCACCCTACCCTAGTGCATCTCCAGCTATCTTCGGATTGCAAGTTAGAGCACTTTGAAATTTTTGGGTTCATCATTGCTTGTCGTTGCTGCTGGATGGTACCGCTGCCTGTCGCTGTTTGCTGCTGCTGCTGGATGGTACCGCTGCCTGCCGATGTTTGTTGTTGCTGTTGGAGGTATGTACTTGTATATGTTTAAACTGTATCACTATCTTGAGGGTGTTTGTAGGAGAAGAGATCTTTTGTCCAAGCAAAAATCGTAGATCTAAAGGGATCTCAGATTTAGCACATTCAGAGGAACAACGCACTCCAGGTTTGATTGTTTTGATATGCCTCTAGTTGTTATGGCATTATTGTGATCTTATAAACATCTAGTTGTATTTTGATCTGTTGAAGTCAAACCTTTGGTCAAAGTTAAAGTTATATTAGATTGATTAAGGTTGAGTTTTTAGATTTTATTTGCATTATATTCCCTAACTCAGATTTGTGTCAAGAAAGCATATTGTCTTAGTACAGGGGACAGGTTGGAGAGAATACTTGTCATCTTGAGTGAAGGAGACACGGAAGAAAAGAAACAACACTCATTCTTGAAGATAAGACTCCAGGTTCTAGGTTTGATTGATTAAATTGATAAGTTTCCAATTTGCACATATCAAGTTTGATAATTGTTACATTACAAGTAAACACTATAGTTGTGACAACAATCTTTGAAAGGTTTTATTACTGCAAGATACAATAAATACTTGGTAGCATGTGAGTACTATTGATATAAATGCTTATTGTACTTCTTTGCAAGATGAACTAACATCTCCTCTAGGAGATATTTCTTGTTTTGTTTCCAGGCAGGTCACCTTGGTAATGCTACGGTGATTACCATGAAATTATCTTTTATTCTTGTTAACATAGATATGTTCTTATGAAAATGCTATTATATTGGAAATACTTTTGCTCTTGTTGCTCTTGTCTCGGGTAGGTTACCATGGAGGAATGATTGGTCACAACACTGGAAGAGTGTTGTTCCTATTACTTATTATTGCATTTTTATTTTGGCTCTTGTTCTAGGAAGGTCGCAAGTGATAGCTCCGAGAAGGAGCTACTGTGACGATTGTTCTCGTTATTGTTTTTATTATTATTATAAGAGTATTATTCTTGTCTATTGTTTTCCCTTGTTGTTGGTCTTGTTTCGGGCAGGTCACAGGTGATAACTCTGAGGGGAGCTATAGTGACGGTTGCAGGAGGCAACATATTTTAGATGGTCTCTAGTTTGAGACATGGAGCAGACTATCTAGATAAGAAGTTGTATACACAATTGTATACATCCATGTACCGAAGAAAAAGAGGACGAAGCTAAAACCTTCTGGCAAGAAGGGTACTTTTGCGAGATACAAAGTATCTCATATGGAGATTGATTGTAAGGAGCAGAAGGCTCCAAAGGTGATCGAAGAAATCCCTCTAGTTCAGTTGATCACTCTTCAGATGATCAGGAAGAGCTAGTAGAGCCAGAAGGGCCTAACCAAAATTGTTGCAGTAACCAGGAAGAGACCAACATGGTCCCGTGACACTTTGTAGGATGCAAAGATATATAACATTGATGAGCCATATCATGAGAAGGAGCAGATGGCTCCACCAGTGGTGAGGCAGGCAGCCACACCAAGTACCAACTCATAAGGAGCTAAAGTTCAAAGAGAGTCGGCCATCACGATCCAGTAGGGAGGAGCAACCTCCCTTGGACCGTTCATAGGAGATTCTTCAGAGGAGATCATCACATACAGAGGGAGTAGATGGCTCCGAAGATTATATAGACTCAGAGTGAGCTTGATCTCAGAGAGAGTCAGTGGCTTAAAGACTTTCATTTAGAAAGTATTCCTCCTCAGATTCAGATGGGAGAGAGAGACGTCTTCCAGGATTGACATGCAAGTGCCATGAGTTGAGGAGGCTAGATTGAAGCTTCAGAGGCTTCAAGGAGATATGAGACCTCCTGGGAAGATTCCCTTGCTTCAATGACAGAGGAGGAAGCCAGTCAGAAGGACTGGGATATGGATTTTTCCTTGAGACCAGAAGGTAAGTCAGTGGTGACTTCCAAATTGATCTACAAGATCAAACATGTTGCTGATGGCAGCATAGAGATGTACAAAGCCTGATTTGTGGCCATAGGATTCTCCCAGCAAGAAGGAGAAGATTATGACGAGACACTTGCTCCAGTAGCCAGAAGAAGTGTACATAGAGCAACCACAAGATACATGAGAAGGAGTCTCATGTCTGCAGATTGAAGAAGGCTTTGCACGGGCCTAAGCAGGCACCCAGGGCATGATATGCCAAACAATTATTGTGATGAGCTTGGGGATGGTTGTCCCTTGATATTGGATGATCTGTTTCTTACAGGGAACGAGAAGCTTATCGCTGAGTGCAAGAGAAAGCTTGCATCAAAGTTCGAGATGAAAGACCTAGGTATGCTGCATTATTTCTTGGGTCTAGAGGTGTGGCAGAAACCATACGAGATTTTTCCTTAGCCAAGGAAAATATGCGGTAGAAATCTTGAAGAGATTTGATGTGATGGATTGTAAATCCATGCCCACACTGATGGTGACGAACCTGAAGTTATTGAGTGATACTTCTTCAGAGATAGTGGATGGCACCATGTACAGGCAGATGATTGGTTCGTTGATGTATTTGATGAAAACTAGACTAGATATATGCTTTACGGTGAACACTTTGAGTCAGTATATGGTTGAACCAAGACGTGTTCACTTGGTTGCGACAAAGCATGTGTTAAGGTACCTGAAGGGTATGATAGACTTTGGACTCCGATATGTTTTGGATCGTGAGATAAGCCTGCAAGGCTATACTGATTCAGATTGGGCCGATAGTTGTTAAGATGTGCTCGTTTAACCATAGACAATATCACAATATTGTCACCCAACCATAGGCATGCAACCACCCCCAAGCACTGTAACCTTGACAAATAGAATAATTTTAGAAGCAGTACTAGACCCAACAGATAACCAAGAGATAGCACACCTTTCTCCAAAGGTAGCACACCAAGAAGAAAGTCCAAAAACCATAAACCAAGACTAGCTCCTAGCTACAGTTGTTGCAGTTGCAGTCCTCCTCTAGACTTGCACACTTCTTGTCTTGAGTGTGTGAGTGTGTGTCCAAATGAGCTCAAGCGCCCTCTGTTTATAGTGATCCTTGTCAACTGTCTAGGTCGACTTCTCTTTCTAGAGTCTAATACTTTTATTATTAATTCTTTTACTGAGTCGACTTATATTCTAGGGTTTTTACACATCTGTTTAGGGTTTCTCTAGCTTTCAGAATATTCTAATCTAGTCAGAGGTTACACATGGAGGTTGATACTTCTCGCAACTACCATAATATCAACACTCTCTCTTAGCTAGGGAGGTATTAACAAGGAGCATCGTCATAGCCACGCAGACTATCTCATGATCACGTAGATCAAGTCAGGAGCAACATCACCACTATTTGTATCATCTAATAGCATCCCGGTATCAAAAGTATATCATCAACTGCATCATCTCTTGAGGCCATACTCCATCTTAGTAATCGGGCATGATACTGAATAAGTCACTCACTCAATAGAGTGATACATGGACAATTCTTCTAATTCAGACATACATCCTAGAAGAATGACTGTCCCGACATATGTTGAATGTCCTCAATGGCTCCAAGAACCATCCACTCCACTGCATCATCTCTAAGCTGTATGATCATATCTAAGCTGTATTAGCATAATGCTCTGCATCATATCTAAGCTGTACTAGCATGATCATATCTAGCATGATATGGAGTACCATCTACATCATCTCTAAGCTGTACTAGCATGGTGTCAATGCACCATCTCTAAGCTGTACTCGCATGATGTAGATCAATGCCTCTGCATCATCTCTAAGATGTATGATCATATCTAAGTTGTACTAGCATGATGCTCTGCATCATATCTAAGTTGTACTAGCATGATCATATCTAGCATGATGTGAGTCACCTGCATCATCTCTAAGCTGTACTAGCATAATGCTCTGCATCATATCTAAGCTGTACTAGCATGATCATATCTAGCATGATGCGACTCAGGCATAATCATCGTCTCTAAGCTGTACTAGCATGATGCCAATGCATCATATCTAAGCTGTACTAGCACGATGCATCTTAGGACCTCTGTATCATATCTAAGATGTACTAGTATGATGCTCTGCATCATATCTAAGCTGTACTAGCATGATACACATCAACAATCTGTGAGAACGTCTGTCCATCAACACTCCCTCCCAACCAAGGAAGTCATCTCCTCCCTTTCAACCAAGGGAGCAATCTCCACGAGTTCCAGCTTGTCCCTCAAGTATGCAAACTTTATCTTGGACAGAGGCTTCGTCAAAATATCAGTTGTTTGCTCATCGGTGGAGATGTACTGGAGAGTCACTTCTCCCTTTTGGACTTTATCACAGAGAAAATAGTACTTGATCTCAATGTGATTTGACTTGTCATGGAACACAAGGTTCTTTGAAAGCTTCACACATCTCTAATTATCACAATGTATCACAGTCGAATCTAGCACCTGATCAAATAGTTTAGAAACCAACTTACGAAGCCATACTGCTTCCGTACAAGCATCACAAGCTGCAATATACTCTGCTTCAGCAGTGTTGAGTGCAACAAAATTTTGTTTCCTGCTAGCCCATGATATCATAGCAGATCCCAAACTGAAGCATATACCAGAAGTACTCTTTTTGTCATTTGCACTCCATGCCCAATCTGAATTAGTAAATCCATGCAGCTGTACATCATTGTTTGAGGCATATCTCAAACCATAGTTTAGCATCCCACGAAGATATCTCAAAATATGCTTTGCATCTATCCGATGCTCATGTCTAGGTTCCACCTAGAACTGGCTCAACGTGTTCACAACAAAGCAAATGTCCGATCGGGTATTCCCCAAGTACATCAATGAGTCAATCAATTGCCATTACAGGGATGAGTCTGCTGGATCAGAATCAAAGTCTCTCAACTTCCTCATATCTGTCACCATGGGAGTTGCCATGTATTTGCAATCTATCATTCCAAACTTCTGAAGGATCTTTACAACACACTTCCTTTTCTCTAGGAATATTTCACACACTTCTGCCATACTTCTAGTACCAAATAATAATGCATGAGACCAAGATCCTTTATATCGAATTCAGAGGCTAGCTCCTTCTTACACTGGATAATGAGAGGCTCTGCACCTGTCAGAAACAAATCATCAACATATAGTAGTAGGATCACAGGTGCATCATTCACAACCTTGTAATAAAGGTTTGGATCAACATAGCTCTTGGAAAATCCAAGTCTCGTCAAGTAACTGTCAATTCGTGCATACCAAGCTCTTGGAGCTTGCTTGAGTCCATACAAGGCCTTCTTTAATCTACATACATGGGTATCTCTCGGGTGTACCTCAAAACCTTGAGGTTGCTCTATGTATACTTCTTCCTCAATTACTCCATTGAGAAAATCGGTCCTTACATCCATTTGATGTAAACTCCAACCCATGGATGCTGCAAGAGATATGATGGCTCTGATAGAGGTATATCTGGCAATTGGAGCAAACGTCTCATCATAGTCTTCTCCCTCCTGCTGGGAGAACCCTCTAGCCACGAATCTTGCCTTGTATTTATTGATACTCCCATCTACTGCATGCTTTATCTTGTAAACCCATTTTGAGGTTATTACTGACTTTCCTTCTGGTCTAGGCACAATTTCCATACATCATTTTTCCTAATGGATTGATATTCTTCCATCATAGCTTCCTTCCTTTTTTTTTCTTCTTGACTGCTTCTTCAAAGGTGGAAGGTTCTGCATTAACAAGATTTGACATGAGTGCCGCATAACTAGAGAATCTTTTGGGCCTCTTGCTTTCCCTGAAGGTGCCACTAGGAGCTTTATGTCTTTCTGCTTCTTGTAAGTTGAATTCTAGCCATGCTGGTCGTTTTCTGTTTTGGGTACAACAATTGGTTCTACAGGTTCAAGAGGTTGGTTTGGTTCTTCATTGGGACGTTCTAGGGAACATGCACTTTCTTCCTTGGGATCTTCATATTCTTCTTCATCATTGGAGTCTATGGGATTTTCCATAGATTTCTTGAAGGCAATCTTCTCATCAAAAGTTACGTCCCTGTTGAATTCAATCTTTTGTTGACCTGGGGCATATATTTTGTAAGCTTTTGATGTATCACTATATCCAACGAATATGTCCTTCTTTCTTGAAGGTTCCAACTTCTTCCTTTTGTCCTTGGGAACATGGATATAGATAGGACACCCAAAGATCCATAAGTGTTCCACACTTGAATTCTTTCTTGAGAAGGCTTCTTTTGGAGTCATGTTCTTCAATATACGATGAGGACTTCTATTCTAAATATATACAACTGTCATAGTTGCTTCTCCCCATAGAAACATGGATAGATTCTGGTCATTCATCATTGCCTTAACAGATTCTTCAATAGAACAATTCTTTCTTTTTGCTACACCATTCTGTTGAGGATTACGTGGGACAATTAGCTCCCTCCTAATCCTAGCTGCTTTGCAAAAGGCAACGAGCTCCTTGGAGGTGTATTCTCCTCCATTATCAGATCTTAGCATCTTGATCTTCTTATTTGTCAAGTTCTCCACTTCAACTTTGAATACTTGGAACTTGCCTAATACTTCATCTTTTGTCTTTATCAGGTACATCCACGTCTTTCTTGAGAAGTCATCTATGAATGTCACATAGTAAAGAGAGCCTCCTAGAGACTTCACTGGCATAGGACCACATACATCTGAGTGTATTAGATCCAAGATCTCCTTGGATCTATTCTCACTGCTTGGGAATGGTTTCTTGATATTCTTCCCAAGTGCACATCCTCTACAAATACCTTCGTGTACTAATTGTAGTTCTGGTATGCCTACAACCATCTGTTTTTGAGATGGCAATGCTTGATAATGAAGGTGAGCATACCTTCTATTCCATAACTCACTAGGATTGAGTTCGTCATGTACAAGAGCTTGAGCATTCTGACCTAGGAGTTTATACAATCTTCCTTCACGTATCCCAATAACTCTAGCATCTTCTATTTTTGAATCTTTAGACCATACAAGAACTTTTACATCGACAAAGGCTATTCTATCTCCTTTGTTTTCCAAGCAAGAAATAGATACTAAATCCTTTTTCAAACTAGGAACATATAAAACATTGTTAAGATGAACATTGTTACCTGATTCCATTTGATAGAAGCTTTTCCCAATCCTTTGATTGCATAAGAGTTATTGTCTCCAAGTATCCACTTTATGAGAGGTTTCCTTTTTTTTCATGCTTGAGAGATTTTCACGATCACCAGTCATATGTCTTGAAGCTCTACTATCGATTAGCTACATGTCATCTTCAAAGCATCCTGTAAGGGCTGAGTAGTAGAAGAAATATGTTTCTTCATGCTTAACTTTCTTTGAAGGTTCTTCATCCTTGGCAGCTGACACATGGTGTCTTTCCTTTCCCTTCTTTGCTAGTTTGGGGAGATCCCTTTTGTAGTGGCCATAATCATGGCATCCATAACATTGTACCTTTGACATCTCTTGTATGATTTAATTTCTTTCTTGAACCAAAACTTTTCTTACCTCCATGTCTCTTGAACTTTGTTGCATAGGCTTGAGCATCCTCTTCCTTTTGAGTTTATCCTTTTCTCTTCTTGTGAGCAACAGGTCCAAAGTTCTTCATGCGTTGGAAACTCCTTTCTTGTGGTCATGCTTGTAGCAAATGCATCCCATGATCTAGAGAGACCATTAAGTGCAATATTCACAATTTCCTTTTCTGAAATAACTTCTTCAATGGCTTGTAGTCGATCACTCAACTGAGAAATCCTTACAAAGTATGAGGCTACAATATCATCCTTAGTCATCTTTGTGTCATGAAGCTCATTCTTCAAACTCATCACTTGGCCAATATTTCTGACTACAAAGAGTTTAGTTAGGGCATCATACATCTTCTTGGATGAGTCAAGATTTGATATGTAGGGTATCAGGTGATCTTTTACAGAGCCCACAATGATACTCATAGCATTAATGTCATTGTCCTTGAACTTATCCATTGCTGCAACGTTCCGAGGTTCATTTTCGTTTCCTGCTTCAAACTGTGGTTCCACGATCTTTCCCTTCATGATATCTAGAACCTTGTTCTTGGCAAGGATGAGGTCAATCCTTGTCTTCCATGCTCTGAAGTTTGAAGCTCCTTCTAGCTTGTTCTCTGACTTCATGGAGTAAGTCATGACTGCCTTTGACTTTGACCCAAAAATTCAACCTTGACGTTTTTGCTTGCTAAGAGTACCAAGAGGTGTGCTAGGCTAAGGCGCATTAGAATGTCCAGGAATTATGCCAAACTTCTCACTTGAAGTGCCCAGAAGGTTAGGTTAGGGTTTGTTGCAGTAGCACAATCAGAAACAAAGAACTGCCACTCTACCTTCTGGCGGTTAGACTGTCCTGAAGGTGGTGTGGGCCTATAACCTGTTAAGATGTGCTCGTTTAACCATAGACAATATCACAATATTGCCATCCAACCATAGGCACACAGCCACCCCCGAGCACCATAACCTTGACAGATAGAATAATTCTGGAAGCAGTACTAGACCCAACAAATAACTAAGAGATAGCGCACCTTTCTCCAAAGGTAACGCACCAAGCAGAAAGTCCAAAAACCATAAACCAAGATCATCTCCCAGCTATAGTTGTTGCAATTGCACTCCTCCTCTAGACTTGCACGCTTCTTGTCTTGAGTGTGTGTCCAGACTCCAAATGAGCTCAAGTGCCCTCTATTTATAGTGCTCCTTGTCAACTGTCTAGGCCGACTTCTCTTTCTAGAGGCTAATACTTTATTATTAATTCTGTTACCAAGCCGACTTATATTCTAGGGTTTTTACACATCTGTTTAGGGTTTCTCTAGCTTCCAGAATATTCTAATCTAGTCAGAGGTTACACATGGAGGTTGATACCTCCTGCAACTACCATAATATCAACAGTAGTGTCGCAGACTAGAAGAGTACATCTGGATGTTGCTTCAGTTTGGGATCGGCTATGATCTCATGGTTCAACATGAAGCAGACTAGTGTGGCGCTCAGTACGACTGAGGCAGAGTATATAGAAACCTGTTCAACTAGCAGTGAAGCAATGTGGCTTCAGAAGCTACTTGCAGGATTGTTTGATCTCGAGTTGGAGGCGACTTGTATTTGGTGCGACAACTAGAGTTTGTGTGAAGTTGTCAGAGAACCTGGTGTTTCATGACAAGTCCAAGCATATTAAGATCGGGTACCATTATATCAGAGATATGGTGTAGAAGGGAGTAGTGAAGCTCCAATATGTCGCTACATATGAGCATATAGTAGATGTGTTGATCAAGCCTCTGCTAAGGGTGAAGCTTGTGTACTTTAGGGACAAGCTTGGCGTGGTCCAGAAGGACATCCCTCGTAAGAGGGAGTGATGAGTCACATATGCGATTCTTGGGGCAATAACTTGTAGAGTGTGGCAACAATGGGTGGTCATTTACAGGCACATTATTAACTGTGGCACCAGTCAACATGACCTCGCACAAAGCTAGCAGATGTCGAGCCTTCGACGCTGGTGAGTTTCCCAACTTTTCAAGCTGGAGGGCCAACCTGTGTGGTTGGAGGTGTTTCCTAGCCTTGGGCTAGATGGGTAGTGTGTGTGCACTACATCGCTTAATCCTCGTGGTTAGATGCCTAGTCACAGTGGGCTGAATACCTGGTGTGCCAACCAAAAGAACTAGCTCTAGGGCTAGTTGCCAGATTCAATGTGAGTTGGCGAGTTGCAGTTACCCAGACTCCATTTGGATTGGGTAGTAGTGCAGTTCTGTGTAAACTAGCTAAACTGCATATTCTAGATTTTGTGTGAGCTGGATGGTTGGCTAGTTCTATATGAGCTAGATGTCTAGTTCTGTGTGAGCTAGATGAAATCTTTGTAATGACATAAGGTCTGAAAGGACAATGAGGCTGTTCCCACTAGAGAGATGCTACATGTGTTGTTGAAGCCCCAGATCCATGCCTGTGACATGACCATCAAATAGTCTGTGTGTGACTATGATAGAGCCTATGTGGCTATGATGGTGATACTTGTGACATGATCTGTTTGATCATGAGATAGCCTGTGTGGCAATGGTGATGCTACCTGTAGACTGGTTTGCAAGATCATGTCGAGTCTTTCCCATGCCATGTGAGATGGATGGATGCGTTTGAGACCATTACACGAAGAACATCTTAGTTATTACCTCCCTAGCTAAGAGGGAGTGTTGATGTTTTGGTAGCTGCGGGAGGTATTAACCTCCAAATGTAACTTTTGTACTTAGAATATAATATTTCGGGAGTAAGAGAACCATTAAACATATGTGTGAAAACCCTAGAAGAGAAGTTGGCCCAAGGAGAATAATAATAAAGTATTCGAAGACTTAAGAAAGAGAAGTCGGCCCCACCTAGAAAAGTCACTTGGATAGGCTAGTATAAATAAGGAGGTGCCTTAGCTCATTTGGTCCCTCTCACTCACTCACTCAGCTAGTGCGCAAGTCTAAGGAGCTGTAACTGCAACAAAAGGAGGCGCAAGTCTGGAGAGAATAATGCAACAGTTGTCGTGGAGTATTCTCAGTCTTTCTGGTATCTCTCTTGTGCACTTCTCTTGGTAAAGGTACGTTTCCATTAGTAGAGGTACGTTCTCTTGGTATTGTGCTGCTGCTGCAGCAGTGGTGTTTTTGGTTAGCATTTATCTATTGGTTCTAGTGTGGACTTGTCGGAGTCATTCTATCTAAGAAAATGTTATTGTGCTCGGGGGTGGCATATGTGAATGCCTATGGTTGGGTGACAATGATGTGACATTGTCTATATGGTTAAACGAACATACCAAAATTTTAACAAATTTCTCCTCTCATCTGCCGAGGCTCTCTTGTACTTTGCTCTGGAGCAGGAACTTTCTAGAAATTGACTACCTATCTAATTGTGAGTTTGCATAGTCTTGATCATGCAACCACTCCATTGTTCCATATTTTAGAGTGTTAACATTATCTTAGTCTTTCCTTTGTATTCTTACAGGGTCCCCTTCAAAAAAATGTCAGAAAATTCACAATTTAGAACATAGCAACGACCTATTTCTTTGTATGGGCTTCTTATGATTGGTGTAATCTTTAATCCCTTTGTCCTAGTTAGGTCTTTAGTGAGCATTATTATAATTCACTTCATTTTTTTTCTTATAGTGTCATTTTCATTCCTAACTACAAGATTTTTTATTTGGTTCTAGTATTAATTACAAAGATTTCATTCTTAGCATGTACACAACTATGTAGAGGTGCACGTGAGGAGAAAATCATGCATTCTAGTGGCATAATAAGTGAACTTTATCTTCACAATCTACAATTTGTGCTATTTGTCCCATTTGCAACTTTGGAATATCAAGAGTCCAATCTTTAACTATTAAAAGGTAGAAGGAGAAATGGCTTTAGAAATATATCAAAGTACAATCTATATTGTTGCATTCTAAGATGACAACAATCGACAACATAGTTGACAATATATCAGAAGTCGTGGATATACTCGACAACATACAACATCGTGATATGTTATAAACACAAACAAGATGTGAGCGATGAGAATGGATTATATGTTATAAGCACAAACATCTTGTTGAGACGTTAACTACAACAATGAGTTTAATGGTTTTCAATGTGAAAGACTCAATGCAAAAATCTATGAAGACAACTATGAATTCAAGCAACCACTTTATGCGAGAGAGACCTACATGACAACAAACAATTGCAGACACCCACATGGCAAAGATCATAACAACCCTAGTCCTCTAGGAAATGCTAGATTTACCACAATAGAATCTACATATGTGCATGCGATATCCAACGGGTATTCAATGACAAATTTCTAGATGCAAGGCACCACTATTATGCCCACAGTAGAGATTCAACATTACAACAACGAGTTTACATAGATAGCAACATATCATTTAATGACAAATAGATATAGAGATTAAGATTATTGACATAGAGATTGTAATAATTTTTTAACATTTGCCTAGAACACGAATATTTCTCCATAGAACTTGTGGAGAATAAGTTTATTGACAAGAAAACAACAACACAAGAGCAGTAGAAGACAACAAACTTGGTATAGCAGTCCAAAGTAATTGCTGCCTCAAAGAAAAGTTTTTGGAATCGAGGGTAGGGCATTTTCCTTCTAGGTATGTGTCTAATTTATTTTGGAATTTTAAGTCTTTTACATAAATAATCGCATTGGGAGATAACATAATATATCAAGTGTATGGTAAAGGAGAAGTACCACTTAGAGTTCCAGGTGATAGAGCTAGAGCTTAAAAGGATCCAAAATGTTCTTTATGTACAATGGTCTAAGGGTTATTTGCTTTATGTCGGAAAAAATACTAATGAATTTTTTTTTGTTGTTTTTGACAAGAAAGAATTCTTGATCAAAGATATAAATGATAATATTGTGGCTAGAGGGCATTCAAAATCCCTACATAATATTATTTTTAGGATTATTTGCACCAACATATTGATTATTTGAAAAGCATAGAGTTATTACAAATAAGGATGATTCATCTTGATGTTTGGAAAGCTGACACCACTAATGGAATCTAGGTTGGGGGCTTTCAGTATTGGAATGGCAATGTGATCCTCTTCTATTGATGGCCTTTGTGTGACCATACATATATCTAATAAATGAATGATGCATTAACATGTTTATATAGTCTATTTGCCTTTGTATGTACTTTGGTTTAGGAAGATCACTATTATGTATGTATGGGGTACCATTCACAAGACTTCCATAATCCATAGATTGTGGATGCAGGGAAGCATGATAGGAAGTAATCATGATATCATTTCATTCAATGGGAGAGGTTCTTGATGGAATTCTATGTTTATTGATTCACGTAAAATAGCTTTCTATTTGGTAGGATTTAATCGTTTTCTTTTTCAATTGCATGTGTATCAAATGGGCTCAGGGAAGATGTCTATCATGAATGTTCATTGTTTACGTTCTCTTTGTTGATATTCTGGTAGTTGCGGGAGGTATTTACCTCCACGTGTAAACCTGACAAGGATAGAATACTCCAGGAAGCAAGAAGAAACCCTAATGAGTTGGCTAATAACCCTAGAAGACTTGTCAGCTCAATAAGATAATTTATATTAGGTTATTAGCCTCCAAGAGAAGAAGTCGGCCAGAAATAATATTATATACTGAACAGACAGATACCCAGAATGAGAAGTCGGTCCTGGCAGTTAGCCAGAATTAGTATAAATACAGGAGGCCAGTTCTCATTCTGGTAGGCAGTCTCAGAATTGTAGTGCCCAGTCTTGTGCGCACTGTAGTTGCCCAGTTTCTATGTAGGTTTGGAGGAGAGCTGCCGTTGCAGCGACTGCAGCCAGCAGTTGTGCTTGGACTATCTCTTGGCTAGGGTTTGGACTATCTGATCAGCTCTTTGTGATGCGCTATCCTTGGGGAAAGGTGCGTTACCCTTTGTTTGGTTATCTAGCCCAGGGTTTGCTTCCAGAGTGATTCTCTGTCAAGGTTAGGGTGCTCGGAGGGTGGTTTTGGCCTATGGTTGGGTGACAAGGGTATTGTCAATGGTAAAACGAGCACACGACTTTCATATTCTAACAGGTTATGGGCCCACACCTCCTTCTTTCAGTCTAAACGCTGGAAGGAAACATAGCCGCTAGGATATTGAGCTCACTGAGGAACTGTCGCTAGGGTTACTAGCAGGAGCAGTTGCAGAAACCCTAATCCTCTTGTTGAGGCACCTTAAGTGAAGGGATTGACCTAATCTCCAGACAAATCAGTGCGCCCTAGCCTAGTGCATCTCCCAGTACTCTCAGCAAGCCAAGATGTCAAGTTTGAGTTTGTGGTCAAATCTAGGGTTTGACCAAGTAAAAGCATCCATGACTTACTCTATGAAGTCAGAGAACAAGTTAGATGGAGCTTGTAACTTCAAAGCGTGGAGGACAAGGATTGATCTTAGCCTTGCCAAGAATAAAGTGCTGGATATCGTGAAAGGAAAGATCGTGAAACCAGAGTTTGAAGAAGGGAAAGAGAAGGAACCGCAGAACGTTGCAGCTATGGAGAAGTTCAAGGACAGTGACATCAATGCCATGAGTATCATAGTGGATTCTATCAAAGACCAC
>ML852416.1:19104-30359 GCA_009831015.1 Picea engelmannii
GAGATGCTTTCTCATTTTTGTCCTTGAGTTGTTATTAGATCCTAAATTTATGGATCTTGTCTCCTTGAGTTATGGAGTTAATGAAAACTATATAAACTCCTTATGAAAATTATAGGTTTCATCTTTGGATGAATCCTATATGGATCATCCCTTTGTGGAGAGAGAGCTCTTTTAAGAGAAAAACAAGCAATCATGTTTGTGGTATTGTTGATGCTTGAATCCATCAGGACCAAAATGACAACCTCATGAGGACAATAGTCCCTCTTCATTTTTAGAGAGGTGGTTCTCCTCTTTGGCACAATAAGAAAATATTGAAGGAGGGATTCAACATCATAATTAAATTGTGATCAACATCACACAAAATCTTCTTAATAGTATATAAACACATCCATATATTCTTCATGAGAAATGAGAGAGGATGATTTGATCATCTCAAAGAATTTTAATAGAGTACTACAATGAGTAATAAAACAGAAATTGATAGGTCAACCTCAAATATCTCATACTTAAAACTCAAAGTTACAAGATACAGTCAAGATCAACCCCGAAGCAATTCTTTGTGGAGTTTATTCATGATAAATGTTCTTCATTACCAAAAATTTGACAGTCATGTATGTGGCTTCCCATGATCATACAAGAAAATTATGTAGAAGAGTACAAGAAAAACACTCAACAACTCAGTCTTGTGCCCAACACTGAGATTCAACATAAAACTATGAGAAGTGTAGAAAAATAGAAAGAATGGAGAATATGGAGATTTCTTTCTTTTGATCAGAAACTTGATTGTGTATCCATGTTTGTACCTTCTTCTTCCTCTGATCTTCCTCCCTACCCCTCTGACAATACTGATTATTGGGACCTTTGATGAAGCCTATCTTCTCTTTTTAAGAAGAGATTTTCTAACTACTTGAGTAGTTAAGGTTTTCTTCCTCTCTTGAAATTCACGTACAAGTTTCTTCTTGAAACATTCCATTTAATTAGTGCCTCATTAATTCCTAATTAATGAAATTGTATCATCGATATATACATATCCAAAATGGATCCCTTTCCCTTTTTAATAAATTTTTTTAATAAACTTTTATTTTCGTAATTTAATTAATTTCCCATTTAAAATAGCAGGACTGTGTTTTAATTTTCTTGGAATGATAATTAAAATTTTATCCATGGAAATCACTTTTAATGTGATATTTATATTCTTATCTTTCCAACGATATAAATTTTGTGCAAATTCACCACCCGAATATCAAGTTATGGCCTTCTCAAGATCAACACTCAGCCATTGTCAATCAAAATTGATGGGCAAATGTGGGCCCTTGGATGAATTTCATGCTTCCCTTCATAAAATTTGAATTTTTGGTTTAAAATTCTATCCCACATGCATTGGGATATTATATTGTTCATGATATATAATACTAAGTGTTTGATAAACTTAGCAAGAAACACGAGAAGAAAAGAAATTATGGAGCTTGGAGGATTCGACCCTTGGAAAATTGTCGAATAAAATAATATTTTTTTGGAATCATGTAGTTGTCCACCTCACGCCTAGTCACTGTTATAACCCTAAATTGCACCACACATTCTTACCTGGCATCAGGCCAACTCATATCCCTTCTTTTCCAAAACACTGCTGAACAATCCTCTTGTATAAAGGCCCACGCGCCCTAATACATTACTGCACGCGTGTACACGCTGGCTGACCCAAAACAGCCCATGTGGACCGACAAAAGCATGAAAAAAGGAAAGTTGTCGATGGAACAAAAATATATGGGTGAGCTAACTGAAACTCCCGGCCATGCATGGCCGAGGGTTCGTCCAAATACCTAGCTCCTTGTAGCCTGTAAAAGAAGGGGTAGGGGTCCCATTTGGAAGAGAAAAAAATATAGCAAAGAAACTATGCCCGTTTACGTATTCCCATTGTCCTAACCCTTTAGCCTTTCCTTGTGCCAAAGGAGATTCAAATCAAAGCAGTTGAAGGACAGAAGAAGATGATCCCAGGATCAGGTTCGAGGAGCGGTGGCCGGTCTCAACTTTTGTAAGTTGACTCATTCTAAGTAATAAAGAGAATGTTTTTCCCGTCCCAATTCATGAACTGTTTATAGTTTGACTAGTATATGTTTTTATTTCTAACCCGTTAATATATAAGTAGTATGCATGCATAGTTGTTGCTTGTCTTGGATGCAGGTCAGCTTTGGAAGGAGTATTGCGAACAAGTAATCAAGCACAATGGAGGATCGACATCAAACGTCGGGAACGAGGTAGGTTGATTTTTCCATGCATTTACTAAGAAAATGGGATTTAAATCTAGGGATGAAGGTGGAAAGTAATTTCTATTCGGTCATATCTGCATGCAAATTCTGAACTCTATTTGCTAGTTCGTAGGGTGATTTTCCCCAACAACAGAATTGGCGACCGTACTGGGGAATAATCTCTAGGGTTCTTGGAATTTTATTTAGTTTTTGGGTAGTTTTACAAACTAGTTTTTCTTTCCTGTTTTTTCTTTTAGTTTTTGTAAGGTTTGAGCTAGCAGGGAGTCTAGTTTTCCATACCATCTTTCCCTGACTTTTGCTTGACTATGTTTTTCGGGACCCACAGAGGTACACGCGGCCTGCACAAGGTCTGCACGCGTGTACCCGTGCCCTACCCTCTTACAGCTCGCATGTGAACACTAGTTGTAGAGGTAGAAGTAGCGTGTAGAGTTCAGAG
Organism: Picea engelmannii; assembly: GCA_009831015.1. Classification (NCBI taxonomy): domain Eukaryota; kingdom Viridiplantae; phylum Streptophyta; class Pinopsida; order Pinales; family Pinaceae; genus Picea; species Picea engelmannii. Next base: position 21,808 of record ML852416.1, read on the forward strand.
AACCTCAGAGGCAGTCATCCTCTTCCCTGTCAGAATCACACATTCTCAGGGGGTTTTCTCGAATTTTGTTTGAGTCTTGTTTGCTAGCAGTCCTATCTCAGATTGTTTTTGCTTTATCAATTTTTCCTTACATTAGTTGTTTTTCTGTTAGAAAGAGTGTCCAAGCCTTCAAGGGATCCTGGTTATCAATATCAATGGTCTCTTCTTTGGTTTGGTCTGTCTGTTTTCATTTTTTTCTTAGAGTTTAGATATACACGCGTCCTGTACAAAGACAACCCGCGTGTACACGCCCTCTGTCTCTATCTAGCGTGCGTTCGCACGCGTGCTGTAAAAGTGACAGTCGCGTGCTTGTACAGGATACTTGTTGTTGAGGGTAAGGCATCCATCCTTTTCCTTGATAAGAATTATTCCTCTCAGGTGTTTGAATCTCTGTCTTAGCAGTCAGTAGCTTAATATTAATCTTACCCTTAGCTTGTTTTTTCTCATTTAAAAAGTTGTCAGAAAAATAAAAGAATTTTCACGGTTTTTAGACAAGTGTGAGAGTCATTTTCTTTTAAAATTGCTAGTGTGTGATTTTTATTTAATCTGATTCTTTGCGATCTACGATTAGGCCAGAATTGTTTTTCTTGGTGTTTGCTTGTCGGTATTTTTTCTTTCGTGCTTTACTAGCATTTAAAATAAAAATAAAAAATCTCTTTTCATTTTCTTGTTTGGTTGAAGAGTGTGTTTATGCATCATTAGCTAGGGAAAAGTATTTTATTTCATAAGTTTTTGTAGTTCACTTAGATCATAAGTAGCTCGTAGTCGAGTGAAAATCCTTTGAGTTTGTTGTCCAAAATCTTAGAAAAAATTAAAAATATTTCGTTTGAAAAGTTGTTGAAATTTTGCGTTCAATAAAAGTTTTGTTTCCAGCTTTTTCATTCATTTTTTGCTTTCGTCTTTTACACATCATAAGTTTCACCCTCATACCCCTTGACGTAAGACAAATCCATAAAAGTAACTCTAAATTTAAAATATACTAGACCTTTATGTTTGTAGGGTTCACTGACTAGTTCAGGACTAGGGCCTTGGATTAGGTTGGAGAGGAAACTCTTCAAGGCCATTTAAAATCAAACATTGGAGTCTGAGATAGGGAGTTTCTAAGTCCAGTGTCGTGAAATTTATCCAGGACCCCCCTCTAACACAGGGGATAAACACGAGGTCACATGTAGAAAGGTAGCGGAGATAAACCCTCCAAAGCTGGACCAATCGTAGTGGAGAACACATATAGAGGGCTTGTTTTGGGATTCCGTCGTTTGCATTTTCCATGGGGCTTTGTGGGTCTTGAATCTATTCGAGGTCCTCAGTTGTCTTCTGGAACATTTTCTCTCGATACCCTTGACAGGTTTCGGGCTCGATACCCTGCTCATTGTGGTCTACCTGACTTTCGACTGTACCCGCCTGGTGACTGTTCGCGCGCTGGCAACCTAGTTGCCAATCTTTTTAGGGACATACACAGGTGACTGCGGAGGTATACCATGGTACCTGGGACAAACATCGGGCCATGCTTTGCAGAGTATACCCGAAGGGTGCTTACGTGTTCGAGTTTCACTTGCACTGGTAAGTTGCTCTAGTGTTGGTTGTTGTAACTGTTCTTCCAATTAATTTAGTGTTTGCTTGTCTTATCTTCTAGGGCCTTTTTTAGTGTGTGTTACTTTTGAACGTTTAGACTACCTTTAGAGTGTCTTGGATATTCTCACATAGTGGAGGATCCCGAGCTTCGCTGGTCACTAAGGCTTCTTGGCCTGCCGTCGGTTACACTGGAGCCACCCCTGCCACCATTAAGGCGAAAGTTAGACCAACAAGGGTCTTTTGAAGCGACCGGGTTACAAACCATTGTGCCCGAACAACTCCCGGAGGAATCAACCATTTTGGACCTCGAAGCAACCGCTCTTGTCCCAGTTGAAACCCAAACCACTGATTTCTTGGCACCTTTCATTGTACCAATTCAATTTTACGAGTGCCAGACAGTGTCGCACACAGCAATGGAAACAAATGTTGTTACTCCTTCTGGGAATTCTTCAATTCCCACCACGGTTGTCACCACAAGAGAGTTGTCATCTCCTAACCTACCGTCGTTGGTCCAAGCCACCATGGTCTTAACCACAACTACTTCGTACAGTGTTCCGAACCCATCTTTGGCGGCGGCCACAACCCATTTCACACCTAGTGTGACAGGCCCTCCGTTCTCATACGGTATGCCTAGTTCGGGTACAAGTCTCGTACTTTCCTACTCCACTTTACAGACTTTGGGTATGGGGGCAGGAAGCTCTAGCGCTCCTCTGCAAGGTCACATGGGGGGCACTCCTGTCCCTTTTAATGCTTTTCCTTATGGAGGAGGTCATATCCCTCCTTCGTCCTCTTCATTCGGTGGCTCGCATCAACAATCCACCGGGAAACCCACACACAATAGTTTATTTAGAGTGGGGATTCAAGGACCACCTTCGCATAGTATGACGGTAGGTTCGACACCATTTTCTTGGAACGAAACGTTTAGTAACAACACCTTCTCGCCAGCTACTTTCCCGACTAGGGGCAACCCCATTTTTGGACAATCTACTCCTACGCAGGGTATTATTCCTACACAGGGGGCAAACCTAGCAGGACCTTGGAATTCAGGGAAAGGATCCGTTCCCTCCTCTGGAATGTCGATATGGGGTAATTATTTCCACAATCAATGGAACCCTAGACAAACTACTATGCCTATCCCCACGGGACCGACATGGGGTAATCCCTCCCAAATTCCTTCGAATATAATGCACGCCCAACCATCTATGTCCTATTTGGGAAATCAGTCGATGATGTCTCCACATGTACAAAATCCTTACGCTAGACAGGGCCATGGTTTCTACCAGAATCCGGGCCAGTAGCCAAAATTTTCCTAGCAACCTGGTGCCAGTCAAACCCCAGGTCCCTTTTTCCCGAGTTATCAGCAGCAACCCAAACTACCGTTCCTAGCGACTTTACACTTGCCAGATTTTACAAGGTTGTTGAATGACCCTATTTGTCACGATCCGCGTTGGCCTCCTATGCCGACGAATTTGCCTTCGGACATTCCAAAGTTCGAGGCAAAGCCTAACGAAGATCCAGGCGATCATGTGACTACCTTCCATCTTTGGTGCTCATCTAACTCATTGAAAGATGACTCTGTACAATTGCAATTGTTTCAACGTACTCTCATTGGGAGTGTCGTGAAACGGTACATTGAGCTTGATCGCTCAAGATACTCTTCTTTTGGTGAACTGGCGATGGCTTTCTTGAACCATTTCCAGTTACCTATGAGATACGACACTGGCACAGAGCTGCTCACTAATTTCGAACAGACAACAACGGACCATATCTCTGATCACATCCGAGAATGGAGACGCCGGAAGAGTTTAATCAAAGTACCAGTCCCACCAGCATTCCTTCTTGAGTGGTTCCTTAAGTCTTTGGTCCCGCAGTTATCCAAAGATGTCGCGACGTCTGGAGTTTTCTCTGAAGAAGATGCCATCATGAGGGCTCAACATTTTGAGCTCATCTATTCTCAGTCTGGTTTATTATACAACATCGTTCCAGATGCACCACGTTCAATACTGGATAAAACTAGACAGAGAGTTGGACCACGTGCCGATGGTATTGTTGGTTCAGCACAAACAAATCCCGCTTAGCAATTGACGAAGTAGTTGCAACAGTTATCTATACAACACACAGCGGTCGGCCAAACTACTGCTTTGGTTGCTCCCCCTACCAAAACGTCAGAAGTACACATAGTGTAGTCAACTAACGCAAAGGCCACCCAACAGCTTGAAGGGAAGAAAAAACAACGAAAGAAGGGTAAGGGGGATAAAAAACCCACTGATAATGCTGGCGGGGACAACACTGAAAAGTGAAAGGTGAGGTATCCATGCAACTTGTGCGCAGAAGACCACCTGACCCATCTATGTCCTCAACTTGCAGAGGCCCAAAAATTTGTCACACAACAATAGCAGGCAGTGTTGACTAATCCTTTTCAACATGGGAAAAATCTAACTCAAGCCTCTACAAGCACAGAAGGGGACAACCAAGAAACCTGCCCGCCTCCGAACAACCCTGCATTCGTGAATGTATATATGGTTACGGGTGATGCTTTCATATCGACTAGAGCACACGATTATAGTAAACCAAGCGCTTCTGAGAAGGGTAAAGAAGATGATCTCCCATCTCTTCCTCTACAGATTGAGAAGACGTTGGGAGAAACAATGACACGCATTCCAAAAGGTACATTTAAAAAAGCTTCTCATAACCCAAACGCAAGGGCCGCCCAGAACTACTCTGTGGTGGAATATTTATCACAAACCCCTTGTGCGATGTCTACTTTGGAGGTCCTCCAAAGTTGCCCTACTCAGAGGAAATCCTTGTTAACCGCTTTGGGCTCTACTGAGACTTGTAATCCGGGTATCATCATGTTAGATACAACTGACTTCAAACCTCATCTGCCTTACCACGTAGCATTTCAGATAGTAGTGGCTTATCCCATGAAAATTTTTACTCGGAATATCTTCCACACGGTGGTTGATGAGGGCACCTCGACATGCGTTATGTCATTGGCATGTTGGAAGGCCATTGGCCAGCCCGTTTTGTCTCCATCACCTACTCTCCTCACTACTTTTGACGATCGTTCATTCCAACCACATGGCATCGTTCCTTCTTTCCCCATGCAGTTAGGAGGGAAGACTGTGTGTGTCAAAGTAGAGGTAGTCGATGCTCCCCTCGACTATAACCTCTTGTTAGGCCAGAGTTGTACTTATACTATGCAATCTGTGGTTGCTATAGTTTTCTGGGTCTTGTTGTTTCCACATGAGGGCTAGATAGTGACCATCGATCAATTGTCTTTCTCCAGACCTGGCCCAGCTTTGGGGGCATCCACGGTCCCGATGATTGATAATCCTCAACCAAGTGTCATCAACGTAGGAGTTGATTTGTGCCCATCCTTGATGGGAACCTTCGATTACCCACCTCCTCACGACGATATCAAATTTATATCAAATCACCATAAGGTTGAGATTTTTCAAGTTTCGTTGTTCCGCACGACTTACTTCGAGGATCCATGGATACTTCCTTCCCCATCGGCCATGATGGATGAGACAGGGCACCCAGGCATGTACATGCCCTTGTCTGTCGCTGAAGTAGCATACGCTTTAGTCTAGCAAGCTTCAGCTAACACTGATCTGACTCCTGCACAAGAGTTAGATCCACTTCTAGAGCCTATTTGGGCTCAGGGTTCTCTCACTAACATTGATTCGTTAGACTTAGTCTTTCCTTCTGATGAAGTAGTAATCGAAGCAATGACTAGTTCGGACAAAACTTGGGAAGATCTTCATCACAGATCATATTTCCTCCCAGAGTTAAGACGAATCGAAGCAGGAGAATTCACCGTAACTATGACTGGAGATAGTTCTTGTCATACTAATCCCTTAGCTACACACAAGATCTATGTTGAGGGTAATATGGAAACCATTGCTAAAACGACACCTATCAATATCTACAGAACCCCTGGCATCATAGACAATGTTTTCGTCGGAGCATACAGCTCCCCCGAGGAGATGCTAAGCATCGACCCACAAAGAGTCTATCATGAGCTAACTTTGTTGTTTTTCAAGCTCACTTTGAGATCCGAAAGCAACATCCGGCGAGACTACATTTATGCTTTTCGATCTCGTCCGGATTAACTGAGAAAAGTAACCATTATGGAGTCTTCTTTAAGCCTTTTTCAAACTCCTTAAAGATGAAAAGATTGTCGAGTGACCTTGTTTCTTCACACTCGTTCAATTGGTCCAGAAGAACGTTCCTTAAACGGGTCTTCTTTTAAACCCTTTTCATACCCTCTAAACATGAAAAGATTGTCAGGCGATCTTGTGGCCTTTCATGCTCGTTAAATTGAAATTTGAAGTCACGTCTGTCTGGCGGTAGTTTACCCCTTTTTCGGTCTAGACGGTCAACTGTACGAACAAAGGTATACTCTATGGAACTTTCGTTCTTTAGAAGAGTATTCTCAGGTATAATTTTATCCCTTTTTCGAGCCTCAGGGACTAAAATTACTAAAAAGGAACCCCCACGGAGTCCATAGTTAAGCTCTTTTCAGACTCCCTAAAATTGAAAAGATTGTCAAGTGACCTTATTCTTTCACACTCGTTAAATTGGTCCAGAAGAATATTCCTAACGGAGTCCATAGTTAATCTTTTTTCAGACTCCTTAAAAATGAAAAAATGGCCGAGTAATCTTGTCCTTATCACACTCGTTAAAATGGTTTTGAATCGACGTCTTATCGGTGCTAGTTTACCCATTTTTCGAACCGACTAGACTATATTCAAAATAGGTACCCCAATGGAGTCTCCTTTTATGTTTATTCAGACTCTCTAAATGTGAAAAACCATTGAGCTTACCTTCTCTGGGCTCATTAAACTTACATCGAAGGATGTTACCATTGTGTGTTTTATCAACCGCGTTTTCATACCTTATACGCCAGCCTTGTAACAGTTTGCTTCTGCGTCTTAACACCTTTGGCCTTCAGAGGATTTTTCCCGAGTGTCATTCTACTAGAACATCAGTCTTGTCCTTGTGCCTCGAGCTTGTATGTTTGCAACACTCGTTCCTCCTTTGTAACGTAATATTCCTTTATTCTTTTTCCACAATTATTGAAAAGAACAAAAAAATCAAATATACCCCAAAAAGAGGAAGGGAAAAGTATTTTCTTTATTGGCAGCATAATGAGTCACCCTTGGATAAAGCACATATGTTTGTTTGTTCATCAGACTATGGTATGTAGTACGACCTTAGGAAGCTTTTCTCTCTATATAGAGTTGTGTCCTCCACCGTTTGGTTATCCTTCCAAACATATGGAGAGTTTGTGTTGCCTCCTACTTCGTAGACTTATGATTAAGGCCATGTTGCTTGAGTCTCATCATTTGTTGTGCTATTATCCAAGGGAATTTTGTCACCAAGCCTGAGCCGGCCCCTCTGCATTTTTGTCTCTTTCCCTCATGCTTGGTCATCCTGAATGTCCAATCAAGTCTTTGTTCGAAATCAATGAAGCCTTCAGTCTGATCATCAAATCCATGACCGACGAGCCATCGAAGACCTCTGGGTAGTGCAGTCGTACACTCATATTACACTAATACCTAAGTTTTGAAGATTTTGAAGTTGTTTCTCGAGCTCTGAAGATCTCATCTCTAGCCATCAGGCCGAATCAGATTTTGGAAGATGGATACTCTATATGTATATCTTTCTGATTTCGAGATGTAGCTCCACTGTGTATTGTTCACGGCTACTCTTTATAGTTATTTGACATGGATCTACAGTGTATTTGATTGGTAGCCATGGTTCTATTTTATCCCGAGCATGGGTATGCCCACCTCGGTGAGACATTTATTATTTTGTAGATGGCACCTCCCGGTTCCTGATCCTTGGGCTCAATCGTTCGGCACATCAGTAAAGATTGGTAATGTATTTCGGCCATCAGATGCTCTTCTGACCTCACACATTAGGGGGCATCTGTTATAACCCTAAATTACACCACACATGCTTACCTGGCATCAGGCCAACTCATATCCCTTCTTTGCCAAAACACTGTTGAACAACTCTTTGAAAATCCTCTTGTATAAAGGCCCACACGCCCTAATACATTACTGCATGCGTGTACACGCTGGCTGACCCAAGACATCCCGCATGGACCAACAAAAGCATGAAAAAAGGAAAGTTGTCGATGGAACAAAAAGCTATGGGTGAGTTAACTGAAACTCCCGGCCATGCATGGCCGAGGGTTCCTCCAAATACCTAGCTCCTTCTAGCCTGTAAAAGAAGGGGTAGGGGTCCCATTTGGAAGAGAGAAAAATATAGAAAAGAAACTCTGCCAATTTACGTATTCCCATTGTCCCAACCCTTTAACCTTTCCTTGTGCCAAAGGAGATTCAAAGCAAAGCAGTTGAAGCACAGAAGAAGAGGAACCCAGGATCAGGTTCGAGGAGCAGTGGTCGGTCTCATATTTGTAAGTTGACTCATTCTAAGTAATAAAAAGAATGCTTTTCCCGTCCCAATTCATGAACTGTTTATAGTTTGATCAGTATATGTTTTGATTTCTAACTCGTTAATATATAAGTAGTATGCATGCATAGTTGTTGCTTGTATTGGATGCAGGTCATCTTTGGAAGGAGTATTGCGAACAAGTAATCAAGCATAACGGAGGATCAACATCAAACGTCGGGAACGAGGTAGGTTGATCTTTCCATGCATTTACTAAGAAAAGGGGATTTAAATTTAGGGATGAAGGTAGAAAGTAATTTCTATTCGGTCATATCTGCATGCAAAGTCTGAACTCTATTTGCTAGTCCGTAGGATGATTTTCCCCAACAACAGTCACCATGATGAGTCATCCAATAATATCATGCCATGTGTCTCAAATTGTATTTTTCCACGTGTCTCCAATGTTGAGTTTCCATGTGTCATGACCTCATTCATTTCCATGTGTCATATTCTCATTCGTTGGTTTTCATGCC
>ML852417.1:0-12451 GCA_009831015.1 Picea engelmannii
TTGGTTGTTTACAAAGTCGTTTTTAGCTTGTGCTTCCCATTGAGGGTGTTGTTGTTCATTATAATTAATGTTTGTACTTGGTTTTGTAAACATTTAATGTGATTGGTTTGCTCACTGTAAGGGTTCTAGCTACTTGTGTAATTAATTTTGGGTGCGAGGGGTTGTTAAGATGATTTTCCTTAGCTTAGTAGGCTTGGTCTGCTTGTGTCGGGCGGGATGTAGACACCTCCTTGTTCCTCAGAATAGTCACCAGCCTTGAGACCTTAAATGGTCAAAATCGATGGGAACCTGGGCTTGAGCGTTTCTTATGTGTCTTGGAGGTTCTAACCATTGCAGGGTAGGATAGGTGGGTATTCATTCTTATTCTTCATCGGTTGAATGTCGTACATTGCTTCCAGGTGCTTGATGTGCTTTTATGTTAGGTCATTATGTTGTTGTTGCATTAGTTGCAAGCATTGTGTTCGTTGTCATGTTGTGATGTTGAGTATAATGTCATTACTACCTTCCTACACACACACACACAAAAAAATTAAGGCTTCTTTTACCAGTTGTACATTGTAGGAGTCGTACCGGATGGGTATGTTACATGTGGTATCAGAGCGAGTTCAACCCGCGACTTGGGATCACTACGACTTCCATTGATATGATTTGATTATATTATTGCTAATTGAGTTGACTTGTATTCATGCAGGTAGTCATGGTTAGAGGATGCCATGGAGGCAGACGATGGGGTGCTAGGGGAGGAGGTGTGACGCCTCCTGTAGCATCCATGCCTGAGGGGTCTAACCCCCAGGGAGATGAACAGGTTGTTGGGCAGGAGAAGATAGCAGTTGGTGATGTGGTCGGAATGATGAGATCTTTTCAGCACATGTCTGAGGCATTGATCATCCGTTTGGATAGAGATGAGGCCAGGGCACTGACACCCACTGAGGTTTCGTCGTGCGCTCCAATCGGTACTGGTAGCGTTCACCGTGAACTCGAGAAGGTCAAATTTCTCGAGTTCTTTGGTGCCCCAGACATTGAATCCACCAAGGCATGGTTGGATAATATGGTGATGTGCTTTGCACTACATGATCATACCTCCAACATGAAGGCCCGCATGGAGGTCTTCCAACTGAAAGGAATTGCTCTTCTTTGGTGGAAGATGCTCCTACCATAGCTGAAAGTGGTCGTCGAAGATGTGTCATGGGAATTGTTCGAGGAACGGTTTCGAGAGAGGTACCTTTCATAGGAATTCATTGAGCGTCAGCTCAATGAGTTCAACACCATACGACAGGGTGGTCGTACAGTGCCTGAGTACGAGGCTCATTTTATGGAGCTGCTCCGGTATGCCCCGCACCTTAACACTAAGAAACTTAAGGTCAACAGGTTCATGTTCGGCCTCAATGGCAACACATGTGCAAAGGTCGGGATTTTGATGCCTCAAACCTTGTATGATGCCATCCAAAAGGTCCTCATAGCAGAGGAGGATCTTATTAGCCGAGGTCAGACCAGGACTCCAGTGAGACCAGCAAGGTTGGTGTCTTCTGGAGAATAGTAGCATCAGACACCAACCAGACATACGTTACGATATCGTGGCTTCCATAGGGGATCCGCTTTCACTACACCTTGACGACCGACACCTCAACAATGAACACCTTATCGGGGACCACAAAATCAGCAACAACATCGACCACAGTAGCAATAGTTTAGTCCTATTTCATAGAACATACTAGGACTACTGGGCCAAAGAAGAGGTGTTGGACATGTGGGGAGCCACACTACTAGCGTGACTTCCCTATGGAGAGGAATAGAGAATCTGTATCAGTTGGACCCACTACCATGGGACATATGGGCAAGGCCCATCGGATTCATGTAGCAGTGAATAACTGCCAGGTAGAGCATCAGTCGATTGTGCTCAAGATGACAGGTACTATCACTAACCAAACCCTTAGTATTTTGATAGATCTCGGTGCTACCGAGAGTTTCATTTCTGGTGCAGAGCTAAAAAGGATTAAGGTAAAGGCAGTCGAACATGATGAGTTTAGCTTCATAGAGATGGCCTCGAGATCCAAACAAAAGGTTGGAGGAAAGGTTACGGGCTGTACCCTTAACCTAGGAGAGTTTGTCACCAAGTTCGACTTGTACATCACAATCTTAGGATCTTATGATGTTGTGATTGGTATGGACTGGTTGGAATCACATGAGGCGTCGATACTCAACTGTAATACAAAATAGTTGAGCTTGTTTGATGACAAGGGACGAAGACGTATGATTGTAGGCCAGAACCAGGGAGTTTCCCTGAGGTTCATCTCTTCCTTGCAACTTCGAAAGAGCATGCGCAAGGGGTGCAATCTTTATGCAATCCTTGCATTAAATGAGAAGGGAGTAGCAGAAGGTATAGAACACCTTCCGGTGGTGAGAGAGTTTGTAAATGTATTTCTGGAGGAGTTACCAGGGATGCCGCCAGAGAGGGAATTGGAGTTTACCATAGACCTAAAATCGGGGACGGAACCGATAGCAAGAACACCTTATCAGATGTCGACCCCGTAGTTACAAGAGTTGAAAATGCAACTGAAGGAGTTGCTGGACCTGGGACTAATACATCCAAGTGTGTCACCGTGGGGTGTGTCTATTATTTTCATATGAAAGAAGGTTGGGTCATGGAGGCTCTGCATTAACTACCATCAATTGAATAAGGCAACGATCAAAAATCAATATCCGTTGTCGAGGATTGATGATCAGTTCGATCAAATTAAGGGTGCGACGGTGTTCTCCAAGATCGATTTGCGATCAGGGTATTACTAGTTACGAATCAAGGAGGAGGACGTCCCTAAGACCGCCTTTAAGATGAGGTTTGGACATTACAATTTTACTATTTTACCATTTGGACTGACAAACACCCCAGGGGTATTTATGAGTTTGATGAATGGGGTGTTCCGCGAGTACTTGGACAAGTTCATCCAAGTATTCATTGACGATATTTTGATCTACTCTCGGATGATGGAGGAGCATGATGAGCACTTGTGCTTGGTACTACAGTGTCTGAGAGAGCACAAATTGTATGGGAAGTTGTCCAAATGCTCTTTTTATCAATCGAAGATTCACTACTTAGGGCATGTCATCTCTGGTGAAGGCATCACCGTGGATCCAACAAAGGTCGAGGCTATCATGGAATATCATGCTCCGACGAATGTCCTGGAAGTGTGTAGCTTCATGGGTTTAGCAGGATACTATCGATGGTTCATCGAGGGGTTTTCAAAAATAGAAAATCCGATCGTGGAATTGCAGAAGAAGAAAAAGAAGTTTGTTTGGACCGAGAAATGCACAGAAGCATTTCAGAGGCTCAAGGAGTTGTTGACAACAAAACCGATACTAAAGGTCCCTGACATGGACGTGGAATTCTTGGTATGCACTGACACATCCAAGGAAGGCTTAGGCAGATTCTTGATGCAATATGGACACATGATCACTTACATCTCGAGGAAACTGAGAAGGCATGATGAGAACGATGCAACACACGATTTGGAATTGTTAGCCATCATTTATGTCTTGAAGGTTTGGAGACACTACCTTGTTGGAAAACAATTTGAACTAAAGACTGACCACTGTGGACTACAACACATATTTACGCAAAGCGACCTGAACATGCGACAACGGTGTTGGTCGGAATTGCTTAGTGAGTACGAATTCGAGATTACTTACATAAAAGGGACAGTGAACCGAGTGGTCGACGCATTGAGTCAGAGACTGCGCATCTTTTTGGTGCTGCCTCTTCAGACGAATCTACATGAAAAGATTATAACTTTACAGTGTGATGATGACTGGTACAAAGAGGTCGAGGGTTTTATCATACAAAACACAATGATGGTACCACAATTTGAAGGATTTTCATTTGATAGCGATGGTTTATTGATGTTTAAAAATCAGATCTATGTACCACTGAACAATGAGTTGAGGATGTTGATCCTAAGTAAGGCTCATAGAGCAGTTTACATGGCTCATCCGGGAGTCACGAAGATGAGGGAAGACCTTAAACCCTTATTCTTCTGGAAGGGAATGAAGGCAGACATATTCAACTATGTGGCCAGATGTCTAGAATGTCAGCAAGTAAAGGCTAAACATAAACACCCAACAGGGTTACTACAACCACACGCTATTCCAGAATCGAAATGGGAGGTTATTTTGATGGATTTTATTTTTGAATTGCCACTGATGGCAAGGATACATGACTCAATTTCGTAGTAGTAGACACTCTGACAAAGAGTTCTCACTTTATTCCTGTGCGTACGATGTATCAGGAACCTGACATAGCTAAAGTTTTCATCAGTGAGATTGTGAGGCTGCATGGCATGCCTAAGAGGATTATATCTGATCGAGGATTGGTGTTTACTGGATGATTTTGGATGATTTTCCAAGAGGCCTTGGGAACCCAACTTAGCTTTAGTACTACGTATCACCTAGAGACTACCAGGCAGACCGAACGAACGAACCAGACCTTGGAGGACATGTTGCACATGTACGTGATGGACCAACAAAAGCGTTGGGAATAATTCTTGTCACTAGTGGAGTTCGCTTACAACAACAATTACCAGAGCACCATTAATATAGAGCCTTTCGAGTTTCTTTATGGGCGACCGTGTCAGACGCCTTTGAGTTGGGATTGGCTTGAGGATATGGTCATGGTGGGACCAGAAGCGATCCAAGAAATGGAAGAGAAAATGAAAACAATAAGAAAAGGAATTAAAGAAGGGCAGGATCGAGAAAAGAGTTATGCCGATGCGCACCGTGTCGACCATAGTTACGAGGTCGGTGATCGAGTCATCTTGCAGGTTAAACTGCATATAAGTTCGATCAAGTTTGGGAAGGGAGCTAAACTCTCTCCTAGGTTCATGGGACCTTTCGAGATTGTGGAGAGAAAGGGGCCCATGGCCTATTGACTAGCCTTTCCTGATTCTTTGAGGCATATGCACAATGTTTTTCATGTATCTACTTTGAGATATTATATTAGTGATCCTACACATGTTATTGACATGAGTTCCTTGCAGGTATCGGACGAGGGGACACTCACAGCTAAGCCGATTCACATCTTGGATCATCGCGTTCGACAGCTATGGCATCGAATGATAGGGCAGGTCAAGGTCCAGTGGGACAATTATAGTCCACACTCGATGACATGGGAGGACGCATATGATATGCGGCAGCAGTTTCCATTTTTTTTTGATAGATAGACATATGATAATGTGATACACTTTACTTAGGCATATATACTGTGAAAATTTGGGACGAAGTTTAGACCAAGAGGGGATGTATGTAACATCCCTCTTTGGCACACTGAGTGAACTTATTCTTTGAGGACACTTGCTCGCAAGTGATTTGGATTATTATGCTATTAAAACTTTTAATTTTGATTATGAGGCGTTATGGGTTGATGACACGTTGTTTTACTGCATTGACATAGATAGGTTCCATTCACTCAGTTTTATTCAGTGTGTAGGATTTTGGACCTCGAGGATGCAGAGGCATCGATGGAACCCCTTGGACTTTAGATCGAGTCAACGAGTGTACCATTGGGGTTTGATTGTATTATTGTGATATTAGTGCATCTGAATAGATGATATGATATGGATATATTCTAACACAATTTTTTGATGATGCAGGCTGACGATAGCTTGCCAACCAGTCTCACATGTGGAGTAAAGGGGTCACGCATGACTACTGGAGATGTTGAGGGAGAGGTGTGGACAATAGCCCTGCCACAGCCTACTAGCACTCCCTCCATGGCTCAAACTGTAGGTTAACGCTTACCTAGTTCGAGAGGACCCACGATGTCATGAGGGCAGACTGCGATAGTTGCTCACAATGATTCTAAGGGGCGTGTAATAAGGTGAGGGCCTTATTTCTTAGAGGCCCTTAGTCTCCCACAAGTTCACCTAGCGGAGTATTGACTCCAAGGGTTTTTTATGTCTACCAAGTCAATCAAGAGGATAGTGACACCCTTGGAGCATGTAGTGCATCCTAAAGGGCACGTCACGCAAGGGAACAGATGAGGTGAGTAGCACCCTTGGAGAACCTAATGTGTCCTGATGGGCATGTCACATTGTTTTGATAAATGAATGAACCTAGACGGCCTTAGGATGAATAATGTGATAAGAATTTTATAAAACATTTTCCCTAATAAAATGTCGCCCATCACGAAAATTAAGGTCTAGATCTAAATCATGCTAGTGGTAAAATTTTATCCTTTTTATAAAAAAAAAATTGATATATATATATATATATATATAATAAAATTAAAAAAAATAAAAATAAAGAATATGATCTTTGTTAAATCTTGTAACACGAAGGGACTAAGAAATTTAATTTATTCAAGAAAAAAAAACTGTTGGAATAAAATAAAAATAAAAAGGGGGAATTAATTGTTTTATTATTTTCGATAATTTAAAATATACTAATTAAATGAGAAAAGGGAAAAAGGGTTAATTTCCACACCTTCCTTTTTGAGTTCTAATTAAAAAGGGGAAAGAGGGAAAATCTAAAATATTAGGAAACTAGGAAAAGAGGTAAACATAAACAGGGAAAAAGAGAACATAAGGGAAAAAGTGGAAGGTCAAACTTAGTAAAGTATCTACCATTTAAGAGCTTTCTAATTTAAACTGAACTAGCAATTTAATAATGAGGAAAGTCATTAAAACCTGTAAGAGAATTTGGGGACACCTAAGAGTGATTCTAGGAGTAACTCTATGTGGGTGAGGGAAATAAAGATAATTAATTAATTAAAGAAATTAATTTATGGAGGAATGAAGGGGATGGGTGACACTTGTATGGGGAGGAATTTTTAGGAATTAAATTTTAAAAGCTTAATTAAACAAGATTTTAGGAAATTAAGGAACCACGAAAATCTATATAATGAAGGGAGGAGATGGAGGTTCGAGCTCTTATGTTTTGCATAACGTTATGCTGCAGAGATATCTATTTGACTGACTTAATTTGTGGGAGTTGGGAAACCCAGCTTGGTGAGGAGTGGTAGCTCGGCCTTGCGAGGCGAGCTGGGAGCTAGTCGAAATCTCTGGAGAGTGAGTGTGTGTCCCCTTTGTGGCTTGGGGGGGCTAAGGGGGAAGAAGAGTACCCCTAGCATTAGCTGGGAAGTACCAGTGAAGTCTCACCGATCGACACGTGGGAGTTGCAAGGAGCACGCGGGACGTCCACTCAGAACAGGCAACGATACACTTTCTTCGTGTTGTATGGTAAATTATTTTAGAACTTATGCTTGAATCTACATTTTACTTGGGTAAGTGAACTGATTGTCTAGATGGTTTTCTGAAATTTTCTTAGCCTAGCTCGATGATATATTGATTCCCATGGCTCCTATTCCTTGCACATCTTTACCACCTTGCAGTGTTGATTGTGACCTTCATGGTTGTTTAGCCTTCGTCCCTAGCTCACCAGTCCTCGCCTAAGCAGTCGGCTAGGAGCCTAATCTATGGTCATCGCCTTAGCATTAAAATACCTATGGATCTCAATGCCCTACTTTTCTGTGTGAGGATGATGAAGAGAAGGATGAACCTTTCAGTCGTCTACCTCTTTTGTTGTCCTTGGCAGTTGTTGTCTTGCGCCTTGATGTGTTTTATTAACCCTAAAATTTTTGTTGCTAGCGTAGCCTTTCTTTCCACTATGCCTTTTATACCTTACTGGAATTTCTCTGTGTTTGGCAGATAAAGTTTCTGTGATCCTTTCAATGGCTTCCCATTGGATCCTCACACTTCTCTTACTGTTCTATGCTTTTTTACATTCTTGACTGTGTTTTTTGGAGCGATAGATAAAATTTACACCATGTTTTATGTATTGATGGATAATTTAGCTCCGCGCTTGTAATCGTGTTGGCCAACGATTAACTGTTCTCTAAAATTTTAATGTATTTAGTGGGTGAATTTATACTCTGGTATTTAGATGGCATTTTCAAGAAAAAACCTTAGCGAATTGTTTTATTTGATTATTAGTATCTCTACGAAATTGACAGTGTAGACCAGCGTCTTTCAACATTTATCTGTGTGTGTTTATCATTGAATTTAAAGTGTTCTTTATCATTGTACACATCATGTATTATCACTGAATTGAAATCATTTCTAACAGCATGTTTTTCCACTGAAATCACCAACATTTTTATCACAGAATTTATAGTGCTTTCCAGATCATTTACCACGAAATTATCGTGTTTCAGCAATTGGAGTAGCTCTTGTTATTTACTACGAATTTTAACTTATGTAACAATGTGTTGTCCCTTTATTTGTGTAGCATAAATTGTTGACAGTGAAGGTAGTGTGTCAGCGTTGGATTGGCCTGGGGTAAGGTTGGGTTGGGCTCTGTGTTTTTAGCCTACCCTCCATTAAAATCTACATCTCAATTATTACCTCTGTGATTTAACCCAACTAGCTTGAAGTCCACTCCACGATCCCTTTCCTCGATCTCATCTTAGTGACAGGTCAACCCTTAAAATTTGTGCATCATAATTTCCTTGATTTGGCAGAGATCTCGGTGTGGCAATTTCGCCCTTAACTCGCGGTTCTCAGGCTCCCTCTACCTGCGTTTTAAAGCAAGTTTAACCAATCAAAAGGGGGATTTTCTCTGCTATGGCTGGGACTAATAAAAATATGGTATTAATAAGAGACACCTTATTTAAATGTGTTTTCCCTCATTTTTTTCGTTTACATGCGTTATCATTAACTGTATTACCTACGTTTTTATAGTAGTAGACTCCTAACTACGATTCACCTCTTGACAGTGGAGTCTTTTTATAGAAGACAATTTTACCAACTTCATTAAACATTCTTTTTCCAGTGGTCTCCTATTTCATAGCCCCTTTCATTGACGGGAAATAGCTTGCTCAAACAACAACATGGAACCCTTTTCATTTATTGTAGTTTTTTTTTAAATTAAATCAGTTGGACGTTTAATTCAGTTATAACTTGAATGATATAAACCTTTTAACTATAAAATGTCATTACTTATCAACTATTTATGAATAGGCCATGTTGAGAGGTAATCAAGTCATGACAGATGTATTGACAAATGAAAATGGTTGGATTAGTGACTTTTAGCATCTAAACAATAACGATAATGTAACATCATCCTCGTTAGGACGACCCAACTCTAGTAACTAGTGCTAAAAAAAAATTTGTGTGTGTTTAAAAAGTGTGTGCGTGTGTGTACAAAGGAGACAATCAACGCATTCGAATCTACGTCACCACCTGACAACAAATAAGATGCAACCATGATGAACATAAAAAGACGACAAGGACGTACAACCGTAACAACATGTTTGTAACGACGATCAAACGACAATAAGTAAGACTGACTGCTCACCCGTCCTACCCTGCAATGGTTAGGACCTCCAAGACACATAATCAACGTTCAAGCCCAGGTTCCCATCGATTTTAAAAACTTAAGGTCTCAGGGTTGGCGACTGTTCTGAGGAAAATGGAGGTGTCTACATCCCACCGACACAAGCATACCATGCAACTAACTAATTACAATCAAGTACAACATAAACAAGAAGAACGACTACGTCCTTCATGGAAGGTGTGTGACAAAAGGACTCCGACAACGAACACCCAAGTTCAACATTATTTAAAAAGAACAACTTTCCTCATTTACTAAATCTTAAAAATTCATGGTACTTAGTTCAGGGTGCCTTTCATTTTATAAGTCATCATAACACTAAAATTCATTAGCATTTAAAAAAAATTGACAATGTTATTATGTTTTATATGATATCCACACTAACCTTCCGTTTTATCTTAAAAAGAACTAACCTGGCCCTTACATAATTCAACGATATATTATATTAAAATTACTCCGCACATATTATAATGACAAGAGACTTCAACAAGGTACCAATGTCATGACATAATATTACAATAACCTTGCAATTTAGGGAACCACAACATTACATGGGTAAGTTTCTAATCTGAGCATCCCCTTTTAGTTATGTTACAAGATCCTTACTCTCACATGATTAAGAACAGTATATCAAATGACACTATCTTTAAATAAACAAAACTGGCATTCTATAATTAGAACATTTAATATCAATTACAACATTTAATATTTAATATTAATTGCAACATTATATAATTAATTACAATAGTTAATTATAGAAAGAAAACCGGCATCCTATAATTCCAACATTTAATATTAATTTCTCTACATTAACAATTCTGAAGCAACAGGAGCGTGAGGATAGGCGGCCAACCCATTTTGCCCATTAAATAATGGGAATCAACAACCACTAATAAATATAAACTTGGTGACTGTGAATAAACAAATATATAACCAAAGACTCCTTGCTTTCTTTCTTGACCAGCCCCCAATACATTGAAGACAACGTAGGCATTCCTTTTCTTTAAATAAAGGCAATTAAGGCATTGATACTAGTTTACTGTCAGGTGGAAGGGTGAAATGAAGGCAGGACTCAGGCGTAACTCTTACAGCCAAATGACTGTCATTACGGCTGCCGATCAGCTAACCAAACATAATAATAAAATGAATAATAATAAAAATACTACCAAAAGTAATTACTGCTAGTACCAGATACAATGCTTCCATCAGAACTCAGGGGAACAACTGTGAGTGTGGACATTCCAATATGCAATTAAGGTTATAGTCGAGAGAAAATTCATGTGACAAGTAACAATGGCGATCCTGGTTTGACGTCTGGTCTGAAATTCAGCTTCACAGCCAAGTGAAAACGAAGCAGCTATTCTATCCATGCAAGTCATTAATAAGTACAATATATAAGTAATAAAAACCCTAAAAATATATATTTGGTATATTAAATATATTAAGTGCTGCCAGTGAGGAATGACAGATTAGTTGTACCTCACCATTGTCATTCTCCCCACATCACACATGAAGTCACACAAAAAGGGGCAAAGGAAACGCCCAAGACGGAAGTCGCTCAAAAAGAGCTCAGCAAAACCTAAGTAATTAAAACGCCAATCCAACCCCAAAAACCAATGAATGGCACACCAAAATGCAAGGAGTTAATACATAACAATGCAGAGATGTGCAATCCATGAAATTCAGAGAGGTGTGAGACAAAACACAGTTTTTAAAGGGGTTGAAATGCGTGGGTTTCTATCGTTGAGATGGGTATCCCAAAAACGCAAGGATTACACAGAGGAAACAAAAATTAGGTAGTTGGAAAATTGGGTGTATCCTCCTCCATCGCCCAGGTAATCCGACCCAGAAACGCAGAAGAAGTACACCACCACTCAGCAAAATACCAACCCCAAAGGCAGAGGTTATGGTTGATGACTACGACATCCTTCAACGAACTACAACGCCAAATACAGAGTCTGGGTGGAAAACAAAAAAACGTGGGCATCCCTCCCAGATTGCAGAGAAACGTAAACACCAGGCAAATGAAAATTGATACCATCTCATTATCCCTTAAACAAAACACAACACCGAGATACATCCAAGGTGTAAAAGAAATGGCTGGAGTATAAAAATCGCAGGGACATAATAATTGTTGGTGTAAGTAAGAGGGTTCTCTGAAAATTTATGCGCATCAAGCAACAAAAACATTGACCAAGGTATTTTTTTCACACTAATGAACATGGCCCAGAAACTCTGTGCAGAGACATTCATCACCACCATAACCATTTTTTATCAGGACTGTAACACGGCTCATCAAAATTTTTAAAGCGACTACACACTATCCGGGATACACAACCGCTAACCTAAAGTAGGGGTGTAAGGATCAAGTGGAAGGAAAAAGAGGGAAGATCCTGGTAAAACCACAGAGGTAGTAGATAATCACCGTTCAGATGCTAGAGCTAAGCTGTCGGTTTTAATCTCATTGTGCACGCAAAAAATCAAAATTTTAAATACAGTAATAATCACTTCCATTCCATAATAGAGTTAAACAGTCAATCTATCACTGTAGTAGTAAGATAAGTTGAACGACATCTAGCTCAATACAGGATACATCCACGTACAAATTAGCATACAGATTAAGATTAAGATCCTAATGCATACTACGCCACCAAAACAAATTTCATACCGTTGCCTTGACGCTTGCCACAAATGACTCCTTTGCTCTTTGTCCCTCCTGCTCCATGCCTCTCCTGCTTTCCAACTATAGAGACTACACCGGTACCTCCCAACCAAACGCTAGGGTTACTCTGCTTCCCCCTTAGCCCCTCGAGCCGCAAAGGGGCCACACACAGTCCAGATAGTATACCTAGCTTCTCAGCTCGCCTCCAAGGCTGAGCTACCACTCTAATACCAACTGAGAAAATCCCCAACTCCTCACAAGAAATCAGTCCAGTTTTCAATTCCCGGTAGCATAACAATACCTAATAGCTCATTTTCCATTTTCCCCCATGCCCCCTTTCCTTTATCCAATTTTTTTTTACCTAAATCACATTTATTTTAAGTTTTAATGAAAAACCCTCTAAAATTATCT
>ML852418.1:7102-25525 GCA_009831015.1 Picea engelmannii
CACATGATATAACATGAGTAACCCCCTCTCTCACATGTCTTGAGCCATGGGAATACTTCTACCTTGCATTGGGGCTACCTGGGGAATTTTTGTTGCTTAGGATGCTACTTGAGGAACTATTGCTTCTGCCGATAGCATTTCTTCTCTGGATCTGAGGGCCTCTTGACCTGATTTTTCTATGGTCGTTTCCTACTTTTCCATACTCATAGCTCTGAACTTGGTCATTTTGGGATCGACCATCCGTGCCACTACCTTTTCCCAATCTTGGGCATTTTCTATGAAGATATCATCTTCGAATTTGTCGTGGGTATATGGCCAGTAGGATGACACTTGAGAAGCGTGTTTTAGGACCAGACCCTTTGGGTTGTTCTTGTAGAACCTACTGGTCTAGAATCCAAATTCTAATTGGTTCAACCCTTCCTGCTTGGCTTGGGCAGTTTCTTTCAGCAAGTAGAAGCCGACATGGAACCCATATGATATAAACACTCGCTTCTTATATTTGACTAGGGTAGCATTGTATCCATGCAATATGGTCTGGTAGTAGATCCCTCCCACCACAAGTTAGTCAAGGACATGTACTAGTAGGATATGGGGTGCTCTGGTGGCCCCGAATACCCTAATGTAGGTATCTCATTTTTCCAGATACCAGTGGCCAACCTTGGATATCACCTTTTTGGCCACAGTCGATAGTCTTGGACACTCTTTCTTGAAAAGAATAAAATGAATGTGTGTGATGAATTCATCGCAGATGAGGGAGTAGGATTTTTTGTACATGTTCTCCCACAGGATGTTGAAATACACATGGAGCATAAGCTTTGCGACGTGCCATCTTAATTTCATGTCTGTGAAGACATTTCTGGTGCACAAGACATCCATCAAGTATGACACCATATAGAAGGCTAGATTCTCTCCTTCTTTTGGTGTCTGAGCCTGTTGTATGAAGATGATTAAATACTTTAAAATGATGGTTCCCCAATTGAAGTCGCTCCTGGAGATAGCTACTGTGTACACTAGAGGTATCCACACCTATGAAAACCTGGAGCAGTCTTTCTCACCATACAACCAACATATGAGTGCCATTATGAAGATGTATGGTTCTCTTAGGCTGATCATTTGGTACCAACTGGAGGTTCGGTTAGTGAATTTATTATCTTCTTGCCACCATGAGGCCATCACTAGGATGGTGTCATGGCGCTCATAAAATTTCACCACGAAATTAATATTCAGTCGCGGCTTCGACTCTCTAAGATTGTAGTACTTCTGGACCTCCATTGGAAGGAAAACTATGACACATCCACCATCGTCATCATTGATTAGGCACTTCTGCGTGTCTGTGTGATCGATGAGCCATTGCAACATCTCTATATAGGGAAACATCGAGGTTCTTCTTGCTACCATGTTCAAGTATGACAGTCGGATATTTGGGAATACCCGGTCGTTGAGCACTCTCACATATAGGTCACTCTATGGGATGTATTCAGGGAATTCCTCCCGACTGATCTTCTTGAAGAGTTCTTCCCAATGTGGGAGTGTCGTATTGGTCCCTATTCTAGACTCTGTGTCTCCGAAGGCTAGAGGTTGAATGAAATCCTTCTTGGTCAATTTTTTAATAATCAGTTCTGGTCTTGGAGCAAAGTCTAGTTGTTTCACCACCCCTAGAGAAGAGCCTTCTCCGACTTCTGGTTCCTTTATCTTCAGCACTCTCGAAGATCGCCTGGTGGTTGGTTTTCGAGGAGGCATTGTCCCTGCAATCAAACAAATTGTTTAGAGACTTCGTACAAAGAAACACTAGAGGAAAATGTATACGTGAAGTGAAAACACAGAACAACTAGACTGGTACATACCTGTAACGCTTGCTAAACTTGGTTGTTTGATACTCACAGGATCTCGGAAGCTTGTGAATTGCTTGTATCACTCCTCTGGATGTTATAAAACTCCTTTATGCATAGAATGGTTTTGTTTACAGTGGATCAAGAGAATCAAAATGGGGAAGAACTTACCATGTCACATCGACCAATTAATTCAGGTGATGAGTGAAATTTAAAAAAAATCTGTCGTCGAATCTCTGCAAATTTAATTCATCGTGGGTTGACAACAGAGGCGCAGAGGGTGATATGTTCTATCGGTAATTTCAAATGACATTTTTGATTCGCACACGAAGTAGCAACTAATGTGAGATTTGGAATTAATTAGTCCCTTAAATGCTCCGAATCTAAACGTATCTAGCGCTAAAACGTCCCATTGTGTTGCTTTCCTAGTGGGCGGATCAGGGATCAACAATGTGTTATGGATGTTTTCATTGATATCCTTCTGTGAAAAACCTCTGATGTTGATCGACTCCATTGTACGGTGCTAACATGGAAAAACTGCCTTGGGACATGTGGCAGCGAAGATTGGTGACTTAACTCGCGATTATTAGTCAAAGTCGGGACTTCCTTCAAGTTGTGTGTTGTTAAAACTAAACATGGGATTGCCTATGCTGAAAAGGTATCGGGGATCGACGATCAGGGATAAAACTATCGTGTATTTTCCTTTGGGTTAGGGTCATCAAAAAATTGTCGATGTCAAAATTCTTTAGGAATCATTGATCGGGGAAAAATCCTTAGCGTGGTCGCAATGTTCATCGTGATTTGGTTTTCTCTGATTTCGAAAAGTGCATTGGGTATTATCTATCGACGATATCGTTTCTTTTTTCCTTAACGTTCACTCCCTTCGCCTTTTACCGATGTCGAAAGGGATCGGCTGTCGGAAATCTCTGTATGTGATGCTTATCATGAAACAAAAACTTACTTTTGCCTATACCAATGAAGATCGACACTCGACAACTGAGGTTTTTTGAGTGATTCTTTTTTACCTTTTAATTTCTTCCGATGTCGAATCTTTGAGCGCGTCGGGTGAAGTGTTTTGGTTGTTGATTCTTTATTTAAGTGTTAAAGTATTTTTAATTCATGGGGTTTTATAGAGTTACACAAACCTGAATAGGTGATGAAAGTCCAGAGAACAAGAAAAAACAAAACATTTCTCAAAAGAAAAATCGAATTCAGATAGTGTAAAGACCAAGTGGTACCCAAAAAGTGAAAAATTGACATAGGCTTTTTAGTGTGTGTTGAGTGCTCAACAACTTGGTACCCATTGTTATAAGAAAACTCTACCAAGTGTAGGTAGTCTTCCCATTTTGATGGTTTTTCCATCACATACATCCTCAACATATACTCAATCACTTGATTTACCCTCTCTATTTGTCCATCAGATTCTGGATGATAAGTTATGCTAAAATTCAAATTTGTTCCAAAACATTTAAATAATCCTTTCTAGAATTTTGAGGTAAATTTTGGATCTCTGTCAGACACAATTTTTTTGGGTATACCATGAAATTGAGCAATTTCCTTCATATAAATATCAACAATGTTAGTTTCCTTGTGAGTGAGCTTCACTGGAATGAAATGGGAAACTTTGGTAAGCTTGTCCACAACTACCACGATAGAATCATGTTGCTTTTTTGTTATGGGAAGTTTGGTGATGAAATCCATTGTTACAACTTCCCATTTCCTCTCAGGAATGGGTAATGGGTGTAGAAACACAACTGAGTGTATATTCTCAGCCTTAACCTTTTGACACTACAAACATTTTTCAATAAACTCAACAACTTCCTTCTTCATTCCTGGCCAATAATATTGGCTCTTGACAGCTACAATAGTTTTTTGATACCCTGGGTGCCCAACATAAGGAATATTATGCATTTCTTTCAATATCATACTTTTCAATTCCTGGGTATTTGGCACATAAATTATGCCTCTGTACATGAGAATGTCATCATCTCTCAGCTTGTAATCTTTGACTTTCTGTTGCAAAATGCCTTGCTGTAATTTTTTTACTATTTCCATGTATTGTGAATCTGATTTTGCAGCCTCCAATATTATGTCCTTCAAATCTATTTGGTACATTCTAATGTCTTTAGCATGAAACTCATGCACTCTCATGCTAAGTGCATCTACTACTTTGTTCTCCTTCCGTTTGATATGCTTTATATCAAAGTCATACTCATTGAGAAACTCTAACCATGTGTTTGTATGGCATTTAGAGTTGGTTGTCCAATTAAATATTTTAGACAATTGTGGTATGTACTCAACTCAAACCTTTTCCCTATGAGTTAGTTCCTCTTCATATTCAAGGTATGCACTATGGCTGCCAAATCCAAATCATGAGTAGCATAGTGCCTTTCATGCTCTTTCAACTTCCTTGATTCATAACATACAACATATCCATTCTAACTGAGGAATCCACCAAGTATTTATTTACATGTATCAGTGCATACAATGAAGTCTCATTTGGGTCATCAATCCTTAGTATTGGAGCACTAGTTAATAATTTCTTCAAGTGTTGGAAACTCTTTTCAAAATCTACTGACCATTGAAACTTCTCCCTTATTTTCTAAGGAAGTGATCGTGTGTGCAATATTTGAGAATACTTAAATAAATATTTTGTAGTAGCCTTCAAGGCCCATGATTGATATGACTTGTGTCACATTCTTTAGTGTTGACCATCCTCTAATGGCCTCAATATTTTCATGATCCACTGCTATCCCTTCCTCAAATATGATATGCCCCAAATAATGGATTTGCTTTTGATAAAATGAGCATTTGCTCAATTTGGCATACAATTGATGCTCCCTTAATAATCGTAGTGCCAATATCAAGTGTTGTTCATGCTCTTCCTCTGACTTGGAATATATAAGAATGTCATCCAAAAAGACAATGACAAACTTATCCATGTATTCTCTAAAAATGCCATTCATTAAACACATGAAAACAACTGGTGCATTTGATAACCCAAATGGAACCACTGTGAATTCATAATGGCCATACCTGGTTCTAAAAGTGGTCTTGTTGATGTCTTATTCTTTAATTCTTACTTGATGATAACATGACTTGAGATCAGCCTTGGAGAATATATTTTCATTCTTCAACTGAACAAAGAGGTCATCAATCCTTGGCAAATGATACTTATTCTCCACGGTTACCTTGTTCAACTATCTGAAATCTATGAAAACTCTCAAGGTTCCATCCTTCTTCTTCACAAACCAAACTAGGGCACCCCAAGGTGACACACTTGGGTGTATATACCCCTTCTTCAGAATCTCTTCAAGTTTCATTTGAAACTCCTTTAGTTCTGTTGTACTCATCTTGTAAGGAGTCTTGGATACTAGAGCTACTCCAAAAATCCTAGTATTTCCTTAAATACATCCTCAAATTATTTTAGGATTTCATAATATTCAACATTTGACACCTTGGCTTTAGGTGTCTCTTCCATATGAGCTGCAAATATTTGACACACTCTCTTGTAAATTTTCTTTAGCTGCATTGCTGAGATTTCTCTAATAGTTATTGCCCTAGGAATTCCTTGTACCGTCCTTAGGTTCCCTTCCCCATCCCAACAATTAAATTCCTTGTTATGATAGTCTAGGATAGCATGGTGTTGGTCCAACCAATCCATCCCAATTATACAGTCACAGGAACCTAAAGGCAAGATATTCAAATATTCCCTAGTGTTTAGTCCATTCATGTCCATATGACATGACTTAACCATATTATTAACTTTTCTTTTGGCTCTGGTAGCCAGCTACACCAACCAAGATTTTCCATGCTTTCTTCTTAGCAAATGAAATATTTCCACCATATTAGGATCTATATAACTATGACTAGCTCCTGAATCAATTAAAATAGCAATGGTTTAGTTGTTGATCATACCTTCTATTTCAATCATATGTGACTGAAACCTTGTTTTCTTGTTGTCCAGGGATGCATAGATCCTTGGTACACTTATGCCCATGTCCTCCACTATTTCAACTTGTTTTATATTGTGAACAATCCTCACCTTTTATCCTCTGTGGAGACAATCCCTATACATATGATCTCCTTTACAACCCCAACATTGAATAGGTAGTTTCCTTGGCCTTTTCCCCCCTTGTCTCAATTGTTCTGGGTTCTCTAAAAGTTGGTTGTCCCTGAGGATTGTTTCTGAAGAATGGTGGCTTAGTCCCCTTATTCCTCTATTCCATCTTATATTTCTTCTTGTCTTCCCAAGATTTTTGGAAATTTGGCCTTGATTTATGTTGATCATATAGGAATTTAACTTGCCTTATGTTCTCCTCCAATATTTTGGGATCATCATATTGTATCTTGTCACTGATGAATGATGACAGCCCACTCAAATACCTATGAATCTTAATAGTCTCATCCTTGATTAATGAAACATACTTTAACAAATCCAAAAACCTTCTTTCATATTCATCAATGGTCATACTCCCAAGCTTGATTTCAAATAACTCCTTCATTTTCTTATCATAGTATCTCTTAGTAAAGTATTTATTTTCAAAATACTTCTTGAATTCCTTCCAAGTCACATTTTTCTCTTTAATGTGTTGCACCTGCACAAGTTGATCCCAACACATGGATGCTTTTCCCTTGAGCTGGTAGATAGCAATTCTTCCTTATGCATATGAAGAATAATTATGTAATTTAAAATACTTTCTCATTCCTAGCATCCATGTCTCGGTATCTTCATCCTTCTTGTGCTCACCATCAAAAGAAGGAGGTTTGATTTTGTTCATTTCTCCTCATAGCTCATCCACCCCAAACCTCTTCTTATGCTTTCTAACAAGGTATGGACTTGAGTTGATGTGTGCTCTCCCATTTTAATTTCTTGGGAAGTGATGGTGATGTCTACTAACACTTATTGTTCTTCTTTTCTCATGAGGAGACCTGTGACTTCCTGACTTGCTTGAGACACTCTTCTTATCTATATTCTTTTCTATTCTATCCAAGATATACATTAACTTTATTTTAAATTCCTCTTGCTTCTCCTTGTCTTTCATAAGCCTTTCATTATTATCTTTGTGATTTGGACTTCCTTTTGCAAATTCTTAATGGTCTCTACCAAATTTATACTTTATTCCTTTCCTTCTCCATGTCTAATTGAGTTTTCACCTTTAATACCCATATGGACATCCATCCCTCCGATATCACCCTCCTAGATGTAATCCCCATGTATATCTTCCATCCCTCTACACTTTGTGTTGATCCTGATCTGATCTAGTTTTTGTCAACTCTGCAAAATGTACAGTCAATAGAAATTTGTCCAGCTAACTATATCAACAATTTCTTGAAATATGAACCATTCTGGTTTAATAATATATCAGACTTATTTCTTCTAATTTTATGAGAAATTGACTATTCAACTCAATTTTCTGGGTGAGTATGTATATTCTACTATTGAATATATTTCCAATGGTTTCTCCCTTGCTCAATTCTGAGTCATGAAAGGGAAGTTATGGATATCTGAAAAATTATCTTTTATGGGGAGGTAATCTTTATACATCTGTTCTTCTTCTTCAGATCCGAATTTAGTTCTTTGGACTCATGTTGAATCCTCTCTTTAGGATTACAAGATTTGTGTACTTTCCCTCAATTGCAGGTCTGTACAATTTAGTAATTTGTGGGCTTCTTCTCTAAGCCCTTTCTTTCATCAAATTCATTTTCGGGCATTATCCCCCTTTATTTCGGCCCCCAATCACATATGACCATGAGCTATGACCAAGCGTTATCTAATAGGCGCTTATTCGAAGCTTCGGGACTCTGGGACTCTGGAACTTTGGGATTCAAAGGTTTCTCCTTCAACATACTTCACTTCCTCCGAATGTCGAATCGACGAACTACTAAACATGTGCTTATTTTGAGCTTTGGGGCTTTGAAACTTCGGGTTTCAGAGGTTCCATCTACACCACACAACCTTTCCTCTGAACGTCGTGTTGAGGGGTCATAAATCCCTTTAACTCAACAGTAGGAACCAAACCCACCACTGAGGCCCAATTACACTCTGCAACGTTTAATAGTGGAATGGTTCTCTAGATCTCACAATTCGACCAATTAATCGATGAGCTTTACGTTTTCTTGTGAAAGATCCTCCTTCTATTTGAATGTTCTATTTTTTGTATTTTCTCTTATAAGTGGAACCAATACAATATAAAATCCAGTATAAACCAACTAAGTAACAAAGTGGGGAAGATTAACTATAGGAGAAGGCTGAGCTTGGGATAACCCTTTCACTCTATCATGTAGACAATTATTCTCGACCACACGCCTAGTACTAATACATTAACCTGTTAGTGTTCCAATTATTGATTGAGGTACAATTATCAGAATAAAAACATACATGCAATAAACGATGGCAAGAAAAATAGTTTCCTTAACTCTAATCATCAATCACATATTAACACAACGATTTACTTTTCATCATTAAAGACAAGAACTATAAAAATATTGAATCAGATAACTTATCAACAAATTCAGAAGTTATTACTCGTTACAACATCCATTCATGAGATAAAATCAGAAATAATTCTTCTTCAGATCCAATCACACACACTTCTGATGAAAAACAAAATCTTGTCTCTATTCCTAAACATGAATTATCAATTAAGGAAACTCCGAAATATTTCTTTAAAAATCCAAAAATGAGGGTCTTTGTAACAACCATCGACCTTTGTTAACGCGGTCGATCCTCTTATTTATAACATATTATTAACTAAAAATAACTATTAAAAGTGTATCTAAGTAAAACAAAAAATTGCCACATGGCGCTTTCATCTCTCAGTCTTCTAAGAGTCATCAAATGATCTCACTTGAGTGGATGACTCCTTTCGTACTCTAACCATTTGACAAAGAGATCCCCGCATGTGTTAGCATACAAGAATATATGTTGTTCCATTGGAGCTGAAAGGATCTTTATTATTTCTACTGCTCATGCCCGATACTTGAATATTCTGGTACTTAACTGCTGCAACATGATTTGAGCTTTGATCAGGTGTTCCATGAACTGTTGCACTTGACCTGACACCATGTTCGCCACCCTTGCTATCTCCACAGCCCATGATGAGTCTTGTTTGGCATGTAATTTGACTATGTCATGCAAGACGACAAAGTCATCGGGTGTTCTGAATTCAAAGAGGCCGATATCTCTCATTACCCGGTTGATCTTGGTCCATCTATTTTCGCACTCGACCCATTTCTCTTGGATTTCTCGATGAGGTTCTTGAGCCATTTTTACCCAATATTCAGTCGACTTCTTTATGCGATCGATGTTGCTTTCCCTTAGTACCCGAATGATGTGCTCTTCGGCATCTCAACCCTATTGAACTGCTCTAATGTAGTCAATCCTTTCCACGGCTTGGTGTGCTTTCTCGTACCACCTTTCCATATCCTTGCACGTCACGAGCACCATGAGGGTATCTTCTTGAAGCTCGACTATCCTTGCAGTGAATAGGTGCCGCTCATCCGTAAATTTACTATAGGCCTCCTGGAATTCACTCCTCAGGAACACCATGGCCTATGTGGTGTCTTGGTAATATTTCTCCAAATGGTATAGATGTTCAAATTCCTTCAGTGCAATGGACAACTCCTCTTCATCCCTTTTCGCTCTGTCCAGGGTGGCATCTGTGATTACCATCCCTGCGCTAATAATCTCATATTTCTTGGCATGCTTCGTGTTCATAAACTTTTCCTCTGTGGTGATGAGGATGGATCGATCTAGATAAATCATCCTCTTCTTGGTGGTTCTCTTCATGATAGCTTTCCTTTTCCGGTCTAGGATATGGAATGTATATCAACAATTTCATCCATGGGTTCGAGGATTTGTTGATCTCCCCAGGTATGCATATTTCTTAGGCTTTCGACGGTGCATATTTGTTCAAGAATGGGTTCTTGAAATTCTTCCATGTGTTCCAAAGGTCTGACCTTTGGTTCTTGCTCGTTGGGAGGTTGAGTGTCGGTTGAAATTGAAGCATCAGAGATAGTCTCAGTACTTACTTGATAATCAACTATTGAGATGTTGATTTCCTGCTGAGGAACTTATTCCTTTTGTTTGCCTGACCTTGTCTCATCCGTCGAACTATCCATTTTGGTATCTGATACATCGAGAATATCAGTGTCTAAGACACTTTCTACCTCCTGGTTATTCTATGGAGGGCCTTGAATTTGAGCATCGCGAGCTGGGGAAGATTTCTTCTCAAGCTCCTTTTCCTCTGTGATCTGCGCAACAGTCATCAGGGACGCCTATGAACTTTCCTCATCATCATATATTGTTATAAAGGTGTGGAGGGGGTTTGGTGCACCTAATCTACCTTATGTTATTTCTATCTTTAGCTGAGTTGAAATGTCCCCTGGTGATCCGGCCTGTGGCGTTGTAACTTTAGGGTTATCTAACCCGATGATTTCGTCAATTTGTATTAGCTCAGGGCCACTTGGACTTGCCCAGCTTTCATCTGGGTTGTCGGTAGGAGCCCTTGTCATTCCTATGAGGTCTGGTTCATCCTGTAGCTGATCAATCACTCACTTCACCTATTCTATCATGAGAAATCCCCTTGCCCATGCATCTGGTTTCATAGGAAATCCCCTGTTCTACGCCAGAGCCACCAGGGGAACCTCTGTTTCTTCTGTCACTCTGATTTATTCTCTAACTCTGAGGGCCTATTGAGCTGACTGTTCTATATTCATCGCCCGTTCATCCAGGATCATGGCCCTGAACCTGGTCATTTTTGGGTCGACCATCCTTTGTACCACCTCGTCCCAGTCTTGGGCCTTTTCTATGAAGTCTTTGTCTTCGAATTTGTCGTCAGCATATGACCAGCAGGACGACACTTGTGAAGCATGTTACAAGACCAAGCCCTTTGGATCGTGCTTACAAAATCGGTCTTTATAGAATCTAAAATTGATTTGGCTCAACCCTTCTTGTTTGGCTTGAGCTATATCTTTTACCAAGTAGAACCCTACATGAAAACCATAGGGTATGAATGTTCGCTTCTTGTACTTGACCAGGGTGGCGTTGTAGCCTTGCAATATGGTTTGATAGCATATTTATCCTACTACAAGTCATTCTGGGACATGAGATGGTAGGAGATGTGGTGCTCTGGTGGCCTCGAACACCCTGATGTAGGTGTCGTGCTCATCCAAGTACCAATGGACTACCTTGGATATCATTTTCTTGGCCGCAACCGATAGTCTCGGGCATTCCTTCTTAAAAAGAATAAAATAAATTCATGCGATGAATTCATCACAAATGAGAGAATAAGACTTCTTATACCTGTTTTCCCATAGCATGTTGAAGTATACGTGGACCAAGAGCTTCATAACATGCCATATTAGATTCATGTCGGTGAAGATATTTCTGGCGCACATGACATTGAGAAAATATGAAGCCATGTAGAAAGATGGTGTTTCTCCTTCCTTCGACATTTGAGCCTATTGTATACATATGCTCAGTTGTTTAGAAATTATTTCTCCCCAGTTGAAACTGCTCTCAGAGATTGTCGTTGTGTATGCCAAGGGAATCCATGCCTTTGAAAATCTGGAGTAGTCCTTCTCTCCATACAATCAGCAGATGAGATTCATCAAATAGATGTATGTCTCCCTTAAGTTGGTCGTCCCGTACCAGCCAGTGCTTTGGTTGGTGAAATTATTGTCCTCCCTCCACCATGAGGCCATCACCCAGCTGGTGTCATGACATTCGTAGAAATTTACTACAAATTATGTGTTTAGTTTCTCCTCAGGATCTCTAAGATTGTATTATTTATGAACTTCCACTGGTAGGAACACTCCGACACACCCACCATTGTCATGTTGATTAAAAATGTATGTGTGTCTTTGTGGTTGATGAGCTAATTTAGGACTTCAATACAAGGAAAAATAGGGGTTCTTCTTTCCACCATATGTAGGTACGACCGTCGGATGTTCGGGAACACCTCGTCGCCGAGCGCTCTTACATTTGGATCACTGTGTGGGATATATTTTGGGTATTCCTCCTGGCTGATATTGTTAAAGAGTTATGCCCAATGTGGGAGTGCCATCTTAGACCCTGTGCTTGCCTCTGTATCTCCAAAGGCCAGAGGCAGAATGAAAACCTTCTTCATTTTTGTCTTAATGATCGGTTTCAGCCTCAGAGTATATTATAATTGTTTTGCGGCCCCTAGAGAGGACCCTTCACCTACCTCTGGTTCTTTCAGCTTCGGTGCCCTCAACGATTGTCTGGTGGTTGGATTTCTTGGTGGAATTGTTCCTGCAACTAAAATAAACTTTTAGAGACTGTGTAAAACAAAAACTGGACAAAAAACATATAAATTATAGCCAACAAATTCATAGACTCAGATACATACCTCTAAAGCTTGTTAAAACCTGGTTATTTTGACAATCATGGGATTGATACAACCTTTGAGTAGATCGTATTTCTCTTTTAGATGCTCCAAAATTCTCTTATGCATAGAATGATTTTGTTTACAACGACTCAAGAGAATTTAAACAAGGAAGAACTTATTGTGTCGGATCATCAATTCAATTCAGGTGATAAGTGAAATTTTAACAAATATGTCACTGAATCTCTACAACTTAAATTCATCGTGGGTTGACGGTGGAGGCATGGGGGTGATGTGGTCTATTGGTGATTTTAAATGGTTGTTTTGATTGGAGCATGACGTAGAAACTAATGTGGGATTTAGTATTAATTAGCTCCTTAAAAGCTCAAAATCCGATCGTATCTAATGCTAAAATGTCCCATCGTGTCGCTCTCTCAGTGGGTGGGTCAGGGATCAGGGATGTGTTATGAACATTTTCATTGATGCCCTTCTGCAAAAAGATCTGACCCCGGTCAATTTCGTTGTACAATGTTGTCGTGGAAAAGCTGACTCGGAGGTGTGACTCAGACCCAGGGAACCAAGATTGACTTGGGGTAAAACTAGACCGTATGGTTCTCCAATCAGGTAAAGACACGTGGCGTTGAATACTGGTGACCTAATTCATGTGTATTAATCAGAGTCAGGACATTCCTTAAGTTATTCATTCTAAAACAAACCTTAGATTGTCGGTGCCAAAAAAGTGTCCAGGGTCGGCAATTAACGGTAAACCTATCAAGTTCTTTCTTCGGGTTAGATTCCTCGAAAAACTCTCGATGCTAAAAAAGCATCGGGGATCGACGATCAGAAATATCCTTTAGCATGGTCAGAATGTTTGTTGTGATCCTTTTAGGTTTTCTCCGATTCCGATAAGCGCGTCAAGCATTGACTATCGACGATATCTTTTCTTTCTTTGTTAACGTCTATTCCCCTCGTCTTTTATTGATGCTGAAGGGGAATTGGCTATCATCGATATCCTTATGCAAGAATTTGACGCGAAAAAAAACTTCCTTTTTTCGATGCCAATGGAGATCGGCGCTCGATGACTGAGGTTCCCCGAGTGGTTCTTTTCCTTCCTTGAATTCCTTTCGATGTTGAATCTGAGCACGTCGGGTGAATTGTTTTGGCTATCGATTTTTTATTCAGGTGTTAAGGCCTTTTAATTCATGGGGTCTCATAAGTTCAAATAAACCTAAATAGGTGATGAGAGTCATGAAGATAATCAAAGACAAAACATTTCTCAAAATGAATTTGAATCAGACAATGCAAAAGATCAAGTGCTACCCA
This sequence comes from Picea engelmannii, assembly GCA_009831015.1. Classification (NCBI taxonomy): domain Eukaryota; kingdom Viridiplantae; phylum Streptophyta; class Pinopsida; order Pinales; family Pinaceae; genus Picea; species Picea engelmannii. The sequence goes on from ML852418.1 coordinate 20,607, forward strand.
AAAAAGAAATAAATTGACAGAGGATTTTTAGGGTGTGTTGAGTGCTCAACAAATGGCGACTTACTAGGTGAAAGCAGAATCTTTGTTCCTACCTCGGGCTTAGGTGAAGGTGACGTAAAATATGATTAAGAACTTAACTGTTTTTTCATCAGAGCCTCTTTTATCCTTGCATTTGAAATTCCCTGGTTGGTGCATTTGGGCCTTCCTGTGGGGTTTTCAACCTTTATTCCACCTTTATTTTCTGTAACCCTGAATCACACCCCCTTTGACAAGAGTCTAGTCAATCATTCACTGGCACTAGGCCCTTTAGTTACCCTTATTCACTTGCTACAGTGTTGCTCCACTACCAGTGAGCATCCATAGCCTCGACGGAGTCACCCCAATGTCACATGCGTTGCTTTGCTGCTAGTGAGTGTCCATAGCCCCGATGGATTTATATGCATACCCTCTCCTACTGTGCGCTCACTTGGTATAGTTGATTTCATTTTGGAAGAACGCCCTAAGTGAGTGGGAGAGGAGGACGTCTATTATTTGCAAAATGAGATGGTTAAGGTGAAATTTTGATAGCTCGATCTCTGAGGTACATGTAGTCCTTTCTGGCTTTCCATCTTTCCCTTAAGGTTTTACCAGACCACTAGGCAGACACTTCATCACTTTTCCAAGGTTTTTCATCTATGCTAGAGGACCCCTTAAAACAACCACAAGTACCCTAGCGCTTCTTGTGTTGTATGTGAGCTATGAGTCAGGAACAAAGTTCTCCATACCACATGAATTGAGGTCAACCATTGTCTTGCTAAACACAATCTTCAAAAGCACAAAAGTATAACAACAAGAAACCAAAAAAAAACGTTTCGCCATCGACATACCTAAAACAGACATCGTGAAAATATACACACAATTGTTTTTTTATTATTTATTGGAAATATTGTTTTAGGGCTTGGCCATTCACTGGGAGGGTGTCAGATTCCCCCCTTAGATTATGCAGTCGATACGTTCAATCTTCTCCACCACTTGGAAAGGTCTGAGCCATAGATTTTGAAACTTAGAATGTTTTCCTTTAGTCTCATTTGCTCTGTCCCATTTTAGGACTAAGTATCCAACTTCAAAAAACTTCTCTTTAGCCTTATGCTTATCAAACCACCTTTTAACTATTTGTTGATGAGCTATGAACTTTGATTTTTCTTTCTCCCTTTCTTATTCCAGCATGAGGAGGGTATCAATTCTTTGTTGTATGAATGATGAGGGTTTTCCTATAGAATCCTGAGCAAGTTGAAGAGATGGAATATATAGCCCATTCGGGAGAATGGTTTCCTGTCCGTATACCATAAAGTATGGGGAATTTCCTATGGCTTCCTTGGGTGTTACTCTATCATCCCATAAGGCATTATGGAGTGAACTATGCCAATTCCTCTGGTTTTATGCAACTATTTTCTTTAATATCCTTACTAGGTTCTTATTGGTTGATTCTGCCACTCCGTTCCCTATGGATAGTATTTTGCAGAGTATCTGATTATGATTCCTTTATCTAGAGAAAACTATGTTAATAAGGTGGAAGAAAAGTAAGTTGCATTATCAAAAACCAGGACATAAGGCACCCTGAACCTTGTGATCAGTTGTTGTTCTATGAATTGGATCACCACCTTTTCATTTACATGAGTTAAAGGGATAGACTCTACCCATTTCATGAAATATTTTGAGGAAGTTAGTATGTATCTATGTTGTTTTGAAGAACACGGTGTAATTTCTCCTATGATATCTAACCCCCATTGCTTGAATGTCCTGGAGATGGCCATAGGTTGGAGAAAGACAACTTCTCTCTTTTCCCTCCCCGCGCTTATTTGACACATCTTACAGTTCCTAGAGTATGTGTGAGCGTCCTTGAATAGAGTAGGCCAATAATAGCCATCTCTCAATATTTTATGAGAAATAGTATTTCCTACGAAATGTCCACCTGTAGGACCATCATGGAGCTCCTTCAGAACTTTGTTTGCATCCTCTCATTCAAGACATATTAAAAGTACCCCATCATAATTGACATAGAAGAGAACCGAATTTATGAGGCGATATTGTGTTGATTTTAACCCGAGGGCTCTTCTTTCCCTGAGATTTAGGTTTTCTGGGCAAGTTCCATGATGCAGGAGATAAGTCATTTTCTTATACCAAGACTCTTTCACTGAGGAGACGTATGAAGCTTCACCACACCATAATTCTAATTCAGTCTCCCATACGAGGTCTTCATTTATTTGGTCTTGGGCTTCAACTGTCGGTCTACATAACCCTTGTCCTTTAACCAGTTTAGAAGGTTTTATATCTAGATCAAATTCTTGGACTACTGCCATCTAGTTTCCTCTTCTTTCCCCCATCTCCTGTTGAGTGAATAGGGATCAGACTGCAGGGTGAGGCACTATGAATTGGTATGATTCTTTAGGATGTAAGATCTGAAGTGTTTCACGGCCTTGTATACTGTATAAGCTTGTTTTTCAATAGCAGGGTAATTTACTTAGGCCCCTTGGAGATTAGTGGTCATAAATAATAATGATACCTCATTATTGTCATCATCCTTCTAAGTCAGTACTGCAGCTAATGATTGGTCAGAGGAAAAAATATAGAGGAAGAAATATTTGCTAAAATTGGGACTTCGCAACAATGAGGCTTGAGATATCGCAGTCTTAGTATTGCTAAAATCCTTTTTTCGTTCATCGTCCCACTTAAATTCATCGTCTCTGTGAATCATTTTTTGTAACGGTTTGATAGTTTCGACAAAATCGAGGGTGAATTTTCTTACAAAATTGATTTTCCCGAAGAACAATTGCATAACCTTTTTGTTGTGAGGTAATGGAATCTGAGCTATAGCCTTAATCCTTTCTGGGTCTATGTGAATACCTACTTGAGATATAATATGACCTAGCAATTTACCTTCCTCAACACCAAAGATATTTTTCTTAGGGTTTAAGGAGATACTGTATTTCCTACACCTTTCGAAAATCTGGGTTAAGTGTTGGATGTGATCTTCTCTGTTCTAGGAATACACAGTCATGTCATCCAAATAGACTACTACACATTTGTTGATTAGTCCTTGAAACACTACGTCCATGGCCCTTTGGAAGGTCGCCCCTGCATTGATTAACCCAAAGGGAATGCATTTATAAGTGAAGGTTCCCCACTTGGTTCGGAAGGTGGTTTTCAAGCGGTCTTCTTCTGAAACTAGAACCTGGTTGTAACCTGAGAAACCGTCTAGCGGGGAGAGAATCTTAGAGCCAGATACGGTCTGCAAGAGTTGTTCCATTGGTGGGACTGGGTAGTTGTCCTTTTCTGAAGCTCTATTGAGGTTTCTGAAATCTACACATAGGCATATCTCCCCAAACTTTTTCCTCACATGAACCAAATTTTCTACCCTTGCGGAGTGTCTAACTTGGAAAATAATATTGGCATATAGTAGTTTCTTTAACTCCTGACACATGAGAGGCTCCAGGGATGGGTGGTATTTTTGGAGCTTCTGTTGGAAGGGTTTTACTTCATGATTTAACGGGATAGTGTGTTGAATGATATGAGTATCATAAGTTTTCATATCTCAGTAGGACCATGAAAAAACATCTTGATACTTGTTAGCACTCTGTAATTTGCCCAAGGCTGTGGAGGCAGTCACAKAGGCAACATCAAAACCACTTCRAGTCTTGGATCTAGCCCTCCAAGACTYAGAGAGGGATCTCTCTGTKTCATATAGATTTGTTTGAATAGATATTAGGCTAGTTAATGGGTTCAGAGTTTGGATTTTTTAAATGATTGGCTRGAATAGGAGAAAAGAGGTCCATTGGGTAATGGGGTCGCAATCTGAAGCTCAATAAAAAACAAGTTCTACAAACAGMCTTACAGGGAAAGGTAGGCACTCTTGGTGGATTMTTTGAATTTGATTTTGGATTTAGAGGAGMAAKATGAGAGGACTAGGCAATGACAGGGCAATCAAGAATCCTGAAATTAACCTTTGAGGAGAAAACATTGACAATTATGTCAAAGCCAGAAACAAAGTGTATGTCTCAAMAAATTCTGTTCTTCAAACTTMTTTGCATAATTCAGAGTATGAATAACTTAAGAAATACAATGGAAACAAATTACAGTGAATGAGGAAAACATCAYCACCAAAAATGACACATGAATCMTGTAGCTGTTGTGACTGTATTATTGAATTGATGAAAATACAGAAAGCTCAGTGAGYTGTTTTACAAAAACTCAATCATGGTCCCCTGACTAATAAACCTCCCCCATTTTACACATTTGAATCACTACAMTTTATAAAACATACTCTCCCYAGGCTCAGAAGKTCGGATTCAACCACCTCGGCCAAGAAATAGCATAAAATCCCCAAAAATCTGGAATTGCAAATTTGRCCGAATTTCCTGAAAATAGGGGTACACTCAGTCATTGATTTCTCCCAATCGGTGACACCTGTGCAAAAAAAAAGGAGTTTATTTTAAATTATCTTGTCTAGAGAAAAAACCTCCTTCGGTTTCTTAAATTTCRTCTCCACCTCTCCAAAACAACTCCCGCAAAATCGGGACTGTAACAGTAAAAACCAGAAATCCAAAAAATGAGGTTGAGAGACAGATTCAATTATCGCAAATGGTGGMACCTTTGAAACAAATGGGAGAGTTTTTTGTTCTTCAKCCCGTTATTAACAAAAAACTCTTTCGGTTTTTAAAATTTCATMTTCGTTTGCCCATAATCTGCTTCGCAAGAAGAGGTGTCAAAACTGGAAAAACAGAGGTTTTGTGAAAATGGGGGAGGGCAGTTTTGGAGAGGTAAGTGGTATTTCGGACCCCCCTGAGGTGGTAAGTSGTATTGGGAGGGGGGGATCCAAAATCGCCTGGAGGTGACAAGTGTCCCTCCYAATACCACTATTCCAGACCCCCCCCCCCCCCCCC
>ML852419.1:15764-30356 GCA_009831015.1 Picea engelmannii
ATATAATTAAGTAAAAGTAAAAAAATAAACATGTAAACTGATGTCTTTATAATAGTGAGGAAGTTAGTGGTTGAAATCACAACCATTGATTTATTGGGATGACTAAGAATATTCCATCAATATTTAATCTTGTCCATACAAAATTGATTAAGCACTAAAAACTATTAAATATCCCCATTGTCGATAGGTGTACGTCTTTCCGCGTAATCAATGTTTGGGTTGGGACTCCAATTACATAGACATAAATGATTAATATGCCGTATGTATTAAACATGGATTTATTGCAAGATCAACCATGAATGTAATTTATTTTGTGGGTATTAGTATTTTCAAGTTTTTAGATGGATAATATTTCATTTACATGATAAATATTGTTAAACATTTGGTTATTTCCATGGATTTATTGGGAGATCAACCATGAATGTACTTTATTTTGTGGGTATTAGTTTTTTCAAGTTTTTAGATGGATAATTTTTCATTTACATTATTAATATTGTTAAATATTTGGTTATTTCCATTTTCATTACATATTGTATATTTATCCACTTACATACTAATCTATTTTAAATTATGCAGTTTTTAATGTTAAAATTGGTAATATAGAGTACACTCTCAACATGTAAAAACGCCTAAGTGAGAACTTACAAATGTCATATAAGGCATCTTCTAGGTAAAGGAAACTTGTGGAACTATTGTGGAGATATTTTTGGATGACCCAAAAAAAACTAAGTGTTTTTTTTCTTTATTTTTATTAAGATTAATTAATTATTGGTAGAATTAATATAATTAGTAAGATGTCTAGTATAAAGTCACATAGACAAAGGACAAAGTGGAGAATGTTAACTTATGATTTACTAGTGAGATCTAGATCTAGAGATTGTTAGATACATGTATTGTATATTGATATCATTGGACAAATACATGAGATGGCTAAACCATTTTTTGTAACAACCCACTTATTGATATCATAATTTTTCTTTGCTCCTATAAAAAACTAATTGTATTTCTAAGTGATGAATTTCCTCAAACACTTAGGTTGTAAGTTACTTTTCACCAGAGAACTCCCTAATTTACTGGTGTTGTATTTCTAAATGGATTCCTGAAGCGTTATGGGTAGTTTACATATGGTTTAGGCATGCCAAATGTTCCTTTCAGTACAGTAAAGAGATATAACAACAAGCATATAAAGGACCACAACTCACAGCTTATATAACAGAGATAACACAACAGAGAAATTTATCTATTGCATAGCACATTCATGACAATTGAAGAACATTGGAAATTCCCACATACAAAAATGTAATAATAAATGGAGGAACCTAGTATAATGTTTTGTAGGTTGTCCTTGCAAATACTGGAGCAAAGATGATTGTTGGTGACAATAAATGTACAATAACTTTGAGTTGGAAATACTAAGCATGTAGGTGCACAAATCAACCCAACAAGAGAATGTATTGTAGTTCAGGAATTAGGAAGAGATCTATAGTGAACAACAACATGTGTTCGCCCCTCTTTGCATCAATAACTCGCCCCTCAGCAACAAGAACAACAACCACTGATAAAGATGTCCTCCTACCCAAGAAATCTCATCCCTGACTCATCCCACTTGATCTCTGCTACAAGAAATTCGCCCAGTCATAATAAAGCTCGGTCCTAGTGAGAAAAATTGACCCTACAGCAAGGAACTTGACCTCTCTTCAACAATGAATGCAACCATGAAGGAATTCGACCCCTTTTTTGGGAAACTCATCCTCCTCAAACACATTCGACCTAATACACCAACAAACTTAGCCACGAATAATAATACTCAACCACTAAATGAGAAACTCAGTTGCACACAATAAAAATCAATCACCCAAAGATAAACTCTACCACAAATGAAGCATTGTGAAAATATGTGAGTGATCTTCTCTCTATGACCAACGAGGGTGGATGGTCTCACCACCAAAACCAATCTTTTTCTCTAGCTTTTTTCATCCCAAGAGCCAAATCCACAAGAACTCAATCAATTTTGGTTTTAGAAAAATAACAATGCATAATGAGAGAGGGTGGCCTCCTCCTTGTATTTCCTCGTTGACCCTTTTCAGACCCTTTTACCCTTTTAATAAAGTAAAGTGACTTTATAAACTCAAGTCACTTAAAACACGTTTTTAATTCATTACTCAATGTTACTTTAAAAATATAACCTTTTCTAACCAAGTGACATCAATTAATCACCTTGACCCCCTTTTCTTTGTTGTCTATAACCAACGAGAATTAGCTAGTCTACTATGCCATCCATCCAGAATGATCACTTGGAAAGGGACAACATAGCCCTCCCTTCCCAAGATTGCTTGCACTCAAGAAACCACAAACTAGGATGTTGTAAAATTTGCTCACTTTCCCACATGGCATCCCCTACTCACCAATCCCTCCACCTAACATAGTATTCCATGATCACTTTGCTCCTAAATTTCCTTCCTGAGACATCCAAAGCTTCCTTGGGAGTCAGTATCATCTGTCCTCTCTAATCTAGTGGTGGTAGCTTAATGGAAGTGGTAACATGTGGTCCCCACTCATTCTTGAGGAATGACACTTGTAAAACATTGTGAATCTGGCTACCCTCTAGCAATTCCATCTCATAAGATACCTCTCCAGCTCTTCGATTCACCGCATAGGGACCATAGAGGTGTGACCTCATCCTCTCAGTGCCACCTCTCCTCAATGGAAACGATCTATGTAGCTAGTCTACTATGCCATCCATCCAAAATGATCACTTGGAAAGGGACAACATAGCCCTCCCTTCCCAAGATTGCTTGCACTCAAGAAACCACAAACTAGGATGTTGTAAAATTTGCTCATTTTCCCACATGGCATCCCCTACTCACCAATCCCTCCACCTAACACAGTATTCCATGATCACTCTGCTCCTAAATTTCCTTCCTGAGACATCCAAAACTTCCTTGGGAGTCAGTATCATTTGTCCTCTCTAATCTAGTGGTGGTAGCTTAATGGAAGTGGTAACATGTGGTCCCCACTCGTTCTTGAGGAATGACACTTGTAAAACATTGTGAATCTGGCTACCCTCTAGCAACTCCATCTCATAAGATACCTCTCCAGCTCTTCGATTCACCCCGTAGGGACCATAGAGGTGTGACCTCATCCTCTCAGTGCCACCTCTCCTCAATGGAAATGATCTATGTAGTTGCACCATTAAGAAAACCACATCTCCAATATCGAAATTGTGCTCTACCTTGTGCCTGTCTGCATACATACTGTGTTGATCCTAAGTGGTCTACAAACTACCATGAGTGGTTTAGTAGAAATTCTCATCTAAATGTAACCACTCTATCCATGAACTCACATAGTCATGAAGATACCTGTCATCCCATTAGTTCACCATCTCTTCTTAACCATTCGTCTGAGGGTAAAAACTAATACTGGGAGTCAAACCTGTGCTCGCAAATCTTAGCATCTCTTGCCAACATGCACTATGAAACCTGTTGTATCAATCACTCGCAATGACTCTCGTCTGCTCATGGAGTGTAAACATCTCCCCATGAGATAGCTTTGTCACCTGTGCTACCCCATACTTTGAATAAATCATCGAGAAGTGCATGAACTATGATAACTGGTCAATCATTGCACACATAGTATCTTCTCTATGCACCCTCGGTAAACCTGTGATGCAATCTATGAACATTATCTCCCACTTTCGATCATAAATGGGAAAATAGTTCATCAAACCTACTAAATGAGTGTGCCCCGAGCTGCTCTTTTGACAAGTCGTACATTCCCCCATATCTCCCAACACATCCTCCATAAAGTCCCTCCATGCGAACCTCTCTCAAACATGTCTATAAGTGGTAAAGTCACCAGGGTCCTAATCTAGCATTTATGATGTGAAATACCCTCTACTCATAGACCTGATATGTATGGTGCTAATACAAGAATCCACCTAGACATGAAATCGTGAGCTATGTAAACTCGATAAGCTCCTCAGAGGACCACTCCTCCAAGCAATCAATCCTAAGGATCCCAATATTAAACTCCAAAAAAAAAAAATGGTCGTCTCATTTGTATCGACTGTTCAATTGTCAAACATTACAGTTTCAGGGTCCCAAGCTAATATTCACAAGGAACCATCATGCTGACATTGCACCCCTCTGATCATAATTTTTTGGTCACCATTCTCAAACTACACTATCCTCTCTTAGACCCCTAAGATGATATCCATGAAAGCATTGAACTCATATCCTGGGTATCGTGAGGGAGAATACACCTCACCATATAGAATAAATCTCAACAAAGCCTCTCACAACATCCCCATAATGACACAAACCAATCCCTCACATGACCTTGTCGATCATCCTCATCATCTGAAGTTGTCTACCACTCAAATGAATACCAAGATCCCACCACCAAATTGGAAGTGTACCACTCCAAATTCCTATTGAAATCTCTGTGAACCGATCCAATAGAGTCTGGATCTCTGCCTGTGCACTCTACACACTGATCACATGGTCAAAATGAAAGATCTTTGTCATGGACACAATGCCCCTTATCTCATCTAGTTGACTGTAGTGGTCCTCTCAGAATTCTTGTATACCATGAGGGCATCAAATAAAAACAATATATTCCTCTGTCACTTCCTACAAAATTGGAAAGTGACTAGGGCGTTGTTCAACCTCAAGGGCATGACCAAGAACTCATAATGAAGTCAGGAAGTAGACCTATGAGTATCCTTCTCCATGATTAATATTCATGATATCCTAGATGAATATCAATCATCAAGGGATATACTACTCCCTAAATATCAGCCATCCACTCATCGATCATGGGTAACCTCAACTCAATGGTATGTTTGAGGACTCTATCAAGAGGTCTCCCTGGAGGAAATGCTTCAAAACTCCATTGTACACAACTGTGTGCCAATGAATACCCCTGCATACTACTTCCTATCACTAAATCATCTTGTACCATCCTGTATACTATAGGTGCTAATGTATCCATTACTCTATTGACGTATCCTGAACTTGTATCCCATAGCATGCCCATGTTTTTCGTATATCAGTGCACCTAATCCATGGATGCATATACTACCTTGTGGGATGGTCCACGAGGAATGTGCTCATCTATCTTCTCTGTAGCTAAGCCTTAAGACTTTGGTGGGATCTCCAAATGAAACAACTCATGATCCCCACAATGCAAAATAGGAGCATAGTCAAAATCATCTACGCCATACCTCTCCTCGAGAACCTGCAACTCTCAATGCTCCTCATGCGGAATAGTCACAAGAGTCTCCTCCCCCAAATCATGGAGGGCACTCACACCCTCATGTGTCATGATGCTAGAGATGATGGAGTCTCTGTTGTAAGTGATGAAGAGTGTGCCAAGCTCAACTAGTAACAAATCTCCTCAACCTCCCTTTGCTTGTCTTCAACAGAATTGAGAGCAAGGTATTTATCCATGAATAGTTGCAAGTAATCTAATTTCATCTGCTCTAGTGCTTCTTTGATTATGTGCAATTGAGAAGTAGTAACTCCACCTGCAAATTCTTTTTGTCTCTCCTCCATTTGGGTTTTCCAAATAAGACCTTCAATGTACCTATGAGCACCATATTCTCTTGTCAACACTTGTACAATTTGCTCCTCTATGACCAATAATTGATCCTCCAAGTCTTGTACTACTAAAGGCCTTTCTTCATATTCATCATAGTGGCATGGGTTGTCACACCATTGTTTTTTTGTTTTGTTGTCCATTTTAAGAACACTACCCTCATCAAACCTAATTGGCTCATTGGATGATACCATGCAATCTCCAAAAGGTGGGGTAACATCATGATCAAGCATCACTTCATCAAGGAAAATTTTCTCTCCATAAGGCCTATCAAAGATGATCTTTAAGTTAACATCAAAGAGACTTGGTTCCCTCATACGGTCAACAACATTTGCTTCTTCTTCATCCCAAATCACAATGCCATTAATTTTTTCTTCTTCATCCCAAATCACAATGACATCAATTGGCTCCTCATCCCAAACCACCCTGTCACTATGTTGGAATAAAACAAGTAATCCATTCTCTCAATACCTTGTAAAACAATCCTCTATTATTTTCTCAATATATTTAATTATGAGGATATGGTATGCATTATGAGGGCATGGTATGATTTGAAGCATATTTTTGTAATTTATCTTGGATGTAAAAACTAGAAGAAATAGTTGAACCCTTCACTAAATAAATCTCACGATAACATAATATATGTTCGGAAATTGAATTGAACAAAAAAAGAGTCATTATTGTTAAAGCAAGTACTATTTAATATTCATTTTGAATCTATTTTATTTGGTAATTGTTTTTTTATGCTTCATGTATATTCTGAAATTGGATTGAATAAAAAAATTCATTATTATTAAAGTAGGTATTATTTAACATTTATTTGAAATCTATGTTATTATTTTACATAGTCCTTAAATGCACAATGGTTTGGAATGCTATTAGATTGTAGCAAGTATATGTCTTTTGTTAAGCCCTAAATTGTGGCACATTGTTCCTTAATTGGGGCATATTACATTACTATTTTTATTTTAGTTATGTCGGCTTGGGTCCATTAATTGTAATTCTACCTCCTAGTCTCCTATATATACCAAGGAGACATTTTTCATTTGGAATCATGTTGTATTTGTGAATTCATGTAATGTATAAAGAGGTTTCCCCCTCAAAGAAACTTATTATCTGAATTTCTCTCATTTTCAAGGCGTGGACTATTCATGCTCAGGTTTTTATGCTATTTTGATATTTGATTCTTAATATTTGGTATTAAAGTTGGACAATCCTTGAGATTGGCTTCTTCAAAACAAGTCTTCTTGGAATATTCGCTACAACTTTTTTTTCTGGAAGGTTTAGGGATCTGTAATTTATATTCTGTAAAGAGGACATATATATCTAACTTGGGTTCAAATTTCATATTTATTTTCGTTATATTTTTGGAGATATATTTTGTTCAAGTTAGGATTTTTGACTAATCCTAAAACTAGTCTAAAATGGGTCTTCTTGGAATTTTCGCTCCCACTTTTTTTCGGCTTGGTTTCAGGTTCTAAAATTTTTATAGTACTAAGGAGGAATATTTAAGTATCTTGTGTAAAAATTTCATCCCTTGATTCATTGTAATCGGAAAGTTATTCTTTGAGGAAATTTGGATTTTTGGTTGATCCTGATTTCAATCTAAAATAGGTGCTCTTGGGAAAATTGTTATATCTGAAGCTACAGACCTCCAAATTGAGTGAGAAATATTACATTGTTTAGGATATAGACCAAAGTTTTACTGGTGAAAATTTCAATTTTTGAAATGAAGACAGTGACACGCGATAGGTCGTACAAGTTTTCTCTCTTGAAAGGGAAAACATGAGCACATCTTGGGAAGCCTATCATAAAATTCTCTTGGAGAATCCAATCTTGGTCTAACCTATGGGGTTGGAAAGAAGACACATCAAGATACCTCATGCCAAAATTTTAGACTCAGAAGGGATGAAATTTCAGAGCTATAGAAGAAGAGATGTTGGTTAGCAGACTAATCTCCAAATGAGGGTTTTAAAAGGTGCGTTTTTTTGTTGTTGAAAATTTGCATATTTTTTTACTAGAAGATCTAATTGGGGTGATTCAAAAAGTGGAATAAAGTGGGATAAAAGGAGTATCAAATAAATTTGGGAGAATCTTAGGGATTTTTAGGTACAGACGTATTCCTGGGTCTCTAAATGTAGCAGCTGTCATTACTTGTCAGTGCTTCAACCAAAGGATAGTGTGGTTCTGCCACGTACCTAGATTATATTAGAAGGACCCTTTCAAATGGCTACGCATTACACATAACTACTACATATTTGAGCTCCCACATACTTGGCGTATATTGGGAGACCCCTTATAATCCTGAGACCAATCGAGTAAACTATTTGTCCATCTTGTTTCTATATTACACCGAGAACAAAACTTGGGGAGATCACTCTCTAGTACATGGGTAGTCAGATAGTATGAGTAAGGGAATGGTCAAGCCTCCTTATTTAGTTCCATCAGATATTGGTCTGAGTACTATTGTTGGACCCCACACATATATCATATAGATATAGCACCTGACACTCCCTTGTCTGTGAGGATCTCTTCCTAATCCAATTAGGAATTCCTACCTTGCAGTGATACTTGACCAACATGCCACCAAGAAAGGGAAATTCTATACAAAATAATCCCTCAGATAGTCCTACTTGGACACTTGATGAAGGTGAAGAAATGCACAATGACATAAGTGATTTACAAAAGAAGGGAGTAACACAAGATGAACTACAAATTTTGATGGATTCAACTAAAGCTAAGATGGTAGCGATGATGGATACTAAGATGGATGGCTTAAAATGGGAGATAATGGAAGGGTTGAAATTTTTTCTAATAGAGAGGCAACCTGAAAGTGCCAATGTATCCCATGAAATTAATGATGGGGACACAAGGAAGATTAATCAAAAATGGAGAAAATCTAGCTTTGGGTTGAAGACCAACCACTTTCCTAAGATCGATATGAGGAAGTTTGATGACAAGGATCCAATAACATGGATACTCCAAATGGAGAAGTTCTTTGATATACATGATGTGCCACACACACAAAAGATACGAGTTGCATTCTTATATTTATAACCTAATCAGTTTGTGTGGTATCGATGGCTTTGTTCTCGCAAATCACTTTTCACTTGGACAATTTTCATGGAAGAAATGATAGCATACAATGAGGATACAAGGAGCAATACCTTCTTAAGCCAATTGATAAATCTCAAGAAAAAGGGTTGAGTTGCAGAGAACATTGAGAACTTCCAAAGATTGAATATAAAGGTAATGGATATTCCATATGAGCACCTAATTTATGTCTTCATAGGAACCTTAAAGGATAACAATCAACATGAGGTTCACCTTTGGGAATCAAAATCATTGGAGAATGCATTCAAGGTGGTGAGAAATGTTGAAAGTAAAAATATGGCTATGGCTACTAGAAGGACCACCCCTAACATATATCGAGAGAATAATGTTCCTTCTTCTAAACCACCTCAATGCTCAAGGTTGACACCCCAAAAATTGGAGGAAAGAACAGAAAAAGGTTTATGCTTTCATTGTGACAACAAGTACAGTAAGGGACATAATTGTGGTAAGAAGAAATCATTCTACGTAGATTGTGAAGAGGAAGAAGAAAAAGAACAAGAACCGTCTCAAGATGATGATGTAGAAGTGATTTCTTATGAAGAGATGACTCCCACCATATCATTTCATGCATTGGATGGAATTAGCACACCTCAATTCCTCAATATCGAAGGATATATCAAAAAGAAAAAGGTAATAGTTCTAATTGATTCTAGTATTACTCATAACTTCATTCACTATAAATTAGCCAAAGCTCTCAATTGCTTTATATATCCATCGCCAGATTTTCAAGTAATGATTGCAAATGGAGGAACTATCAATTGCTCAGGAAAATTCCATAAGATAAATCTTACTATGTGGGAATATGTAATGAATAGTCCAATGATTTCTATACCCATGGGTGTTTTTGATGTCATACCAGGGGACCAATGGTTACAATCGTTGGGAACAATGGATTTTAATTTTCAAGAACTTTTTGTGAAATTTTCACTGGAAGGAAGGAAATTTGAGTTAAGGGGTATCACAGGTAAACCCAGTAAGGTGTTAAGCTCTAATGGAAAGAAAACAATATTGAAAAGTGGCATCAGGGTGTAATTGTACAAATATGCTCACTAGATGTTCAAACATCTAAGCCATATATTAACCTAGATATTCAAGGAATTTGAATATATTCCTAGAGATCTTCCACCCACACACAATCATGATCATGCTATTCACTTAATTCCTAGGAGTGTTCCTCCTAACATCAGGCCGTATAGATACCCTTATGCCTAGAGGAGTGAAATTGAGCATATGGTTGAAGAAATGTTAGAGGCTAGCATTATTATACCTATCAAATGTTATTACTCTACACCAGTCGTAATGGTACTCAAGAAAGAGGGCTCATGGCGTATGTGTCCAAATTATAGAGAGCTCAACAAGATCACCATTAAAGATAAGTTTCCCATTCTTGTCATTGATGAATTGTTAGATGAACTACATGGAGCAATTTACTTCACAAAGTTGGATATCCATTCAGGGTATCATCGTATTAGAATGAAGGAAGAAGATATCCCAAAAAATTCATTAAGAACTCATGAAGGACATTATGAATTTTTGGTCATGAATTTTGGCATTACGAATGCACCTTCCACATTCCAAGGGTTCATGAATTCCATTTTCAATCCCTTCATTTGAAAATTTGTGTTAGTATTTTTTGATGATATACTAATCTATAGAAAATCTTGGGAATATCATGTTTGACATGTTGACAGTGTGATATAGTTGATAAAGGAGCAATAGCTATATGCCAAACCGTCTAAATGTTTCTTTGGGGTGAAGGAGGTAGAGTATTTGGGTCATATTGTATCTCATGAAGGTGTCAAAGTAGACCCTAACAATATTAAATCCATGATGGACTGGACGATTCCCAAAACATTGAAGCATCTTAGAGGATTTTTGGGTTTAACGGGTTACTACCGCAAGTTTTTTCATAACTATGAAAGAATAGCAGAACCTTTAACTACATTAACTAAGAAGGATGCATTTTCATGGACTCCAAAGGCAACTCAAGCTTTTGAACAACTTAAAGAGGCAATGTGCAAAGCTCTTGTATTGACCACACCATACTTCACAAAAACCTGTATTGTGGACTGTGATGCCTCGGGAAATGGCATTGGTGTTGCTCTAATAAAATAAGAAAGGCCCCTTTCTTTTGAAATTTGACCACTCAAGGGAAAGGACTTACACAAACCCATTTATGATAAGGAAATGATGGAAATACTACATGCATTGAAGCAATGGCGCCCTTACCTAATAGGTAAGCACTTCAAGGTCAAAAAAGATCATGACAATATTAAATACTTCTTGGAACAAAGACTATCTTCAAAAGAGCAACAAAAATGGGTGACCAAGATGTTGGGTTATGACTTTGAACTCATCTACAAAAAAGGGAATAAAAATGTTGTGGCAGATGCACTCTCAAGAAAGGATGAAGATGTTGAGGCAATTCTCTGTGTTATATCTATCAGCCAACCTGATTGGATAATAGAAGTAAGGGATGAATGGAAGAATGATGAAGAAGTGTGGACTCTCATTCAAAGGTTACAACAAGATTCTAGTGCATCCGACACATTTACATGGAAAAATGATTCACTATGGTACAAAGATTTCTTGTATCTATGAAAGAACTCCCAACTAAAACAAAAAGTACTTTTGCAATTGGATACCTCTCCGGTAGGAGGGCACTCAAGATTTTTGAAAATCTATCACAGGGTCAAGAGGGAATTATTTTGGGATGGCCTTAAAATTGATGTTCAAAGGTTTGTGGCAAAATGTTTGGTTTGCCAACAAAATAAGGTGGAAACAATTAAGACCCTAGGTATTTTACAACCATTAGTCATTCCAATTCATCATTGGGAGGAGGTTTCCATGGATTTCATCACAGGGTTACCAAAGACTGAAGGAAAGAGTGTCATCATGGTGATTTTTCATAGACTTACCAAGTACGCACACTTTTGTGCACTCTCTCATCCTTTCAAAGCTAGTACAGTTGCTACTGCATTCATGGAGACAATTCAAAATCTACATGGAAGCCCAAAGATTATCATAAGTGATAGAGATTCCATTTTCACTGGACTTTTTGGACATAGTTATTTTCTTGTTTGGGTACTCAATTGGCTCATGGCTCATCATATCATCCTCAATCTGATGGACAAACTAAGATAGTGAACAAATGTATGGAATGCTACCTTTGTTTCTTTGTCTATGATAAACAAACACAATGGTTCAATTGGTTACCCTTGGAAGAATGGTGGTATAATAATTCCTTTCATATTGCAACAAAAATGACACCATTTATGGTGCTTTATGGATATCACCCATCGTCCATCACTTCTTCTCTAAAATAAAAATATAAGGTTCAAGCATTGGAAGATCACATCAAGAATGAACAAAAAGTTCTCCAACTCTTAAAGGGAAACCTCACCATGGCACAAAATCGCATGAAACAACAAACATATCAACATCGTAGTGAAAGAAGTTTTAAAGTAGGGGATTGGGTATTATTAAGACTACAACCATACAAACATATGTCCCTCAAGAAAGCTAAGAGGGATAATAAATTATCACCGAAGTAATATGGCCCTTATAAGGTGTTGCAAAATATTGGTACCATGGCATACAAATTGGAGCTTCCTGCATCTTTGCGAGTACACCCAATTTTCCATGTTTCATGATTAAAGAAGGTTATATATGAAAAGATCCCAGTTCAAACTTAAGCTTAAGCTTGCTCTTTTTTCCCTTCGACTTTGACCGAGATAAATCCCTCTGATTGTGTCCTCTTTCTTTAGGTCTGCCTCTGATCACCATCGCCTCAAATGTAGAGGTTTCTGAATTGGATTTCTTCCTTGTTTCCTCAGACAGTAAAGCTCCAACAATATCATCAAACTCAATAGTTTTTGTTGAACTGAAACTAATAGAGGTAACAAAATGATCCCATGACACAGGCAAAGAAAACAATAATGTAATTTACTTATCTTCATATTCAAATTTCACTCCCATGCTAGTCAACTAGACTAAAAGAGTATTAAAAGTATTTAAATGATCAGCTATTTCCATACCTTCCTTCATGTGTAAACTGCACAATTGTATTTTCAAGAAGATCATGTTCGTCAAGGATTTCATCATGTACATGCTTTCTAGCTTTGACCTCAAACCAACTGTTGTCTTCTCTGTAACAATGTTGAACAGTACATCGTCGACCAAACACAGGCGTCTGGCACTCAGTGCTCTCGCATCCATCTCATCCCATTCATCATATGTTATGGTCACAAGTTGCTTTTCTTTTCCCAAAAGAGCCTTCACCACGCCTTGTTGCATGAGCAGATCGTGCATCTTAACCTTCCATATCTCGAAATTGTTCTTGCCATTGAACTTATCAATTTCGAACTTAGCACTCTGCATCTTTTTCATTAGAGGAAACCTAAAAAACACCAGTGCTTATAATAACCAATGGTCGTTATATGGAGGAATGATTTTACTCCATGTTGAATAATAATTAAAAAAAAAAGGTTTAATCCAAAAAACCTTTAGTAATATAAAAAAGATTTAATAAAAAGAATCTTTAAAAAAAAAGATTCACCTTTTTAAGAAATTCACCGCTTGAGTTTATGCATTATAATATGCATATAATATTTTTTATAGCATCATCCACTCGTTTGTTTTATACAACAAACTTGATACCCTTTAAAAAAAAACCATACCTTAAAAAAATTTCAACTCCAAAACACATACGTGAGTGCCCTCATAAAAATTTTAAAGTCGTCACAACTCACGATGTGAGTGCCCTGCAGGCGTGCTTCAAAGGGTCGTCGCAGCTCCTGATGCATCCAGGCTGCGACTATGGTCGGTGGTCATCACCCCTCTCAATACTTCTAGGGTGTGGCGATCTCACTTTGGTATAGTCATTCTGGTATAGTCATCAATAATAATAACAATCCAACCCAAGTCATTCTGGTATAGTCATCAATAATAATGATAAAAAAAAATTCACCTCGAGGTGATTGTGTACTAGTGGGGCCATAGATATCTGTATGAATCAACTATTCTCAGGTTTAGAAAATTTGGGCATATCTCTCACAACATATTTTCTTCCTAGCTTAACAAGCTGATTAAAACTAAGATGACCTAGTATTTTGTTCCAAAGCCAACAATCATTAGTTTTACCAATGCAACATTTTTCTTTGCCTTCTTCTAGAACATACACATTTCTTGAAGTTATGACTGCCTTAACAACAATATTTCTTGTATTCACATACATTACTTTACAACCTTTTGAATGAAAGATAACATTGTGTCATTGGTAACACATTTGAGTTACACTCAACAAGTTATGTTTTATACCATCTACACACAACACATTTTGTTCTTTGTTCTTTACCTTCTTATCTGCATCTAGTACAAAAGTTCACTTCCCCCCTAATTCTAGCTAGAGCATTGTTTGCAAAAGTAACATTACCACCTTTTTATTTAGTTAGGAATTCAAACTTACTCTTGTCTCTTTTCATGTGCTTGGAGAAACCACTGTCAAGATACCATTGATTTTCTTTATTTTTGGCATATATAGTGAGTCCACAATTTTCTTTCTTTTTATTTTTCTTCCTCCAAACCTTGGTAAAATCTTCTTGTTTGTCTTGCTTATAGATAGGTAGCATCTTGCTTTTGAATACAATTTCCTTGTGTACAAAATTATTGCATATGTGGCATTCGAGGTCATATAGTAGAGGGTAGAAGGCATTTTGATACATATCCATTCGAGGTTTATTGAATCTCATTTCTACATTTATGTTATGTCTAAAAGTCCTGCAACTCACAACCTTATGTCCAAAGTTGCCACAAGAGAAAAAATATCCATAGAAAAAAATTGGATGCCTTGGAATGAAAAACTTACTTATAGGAATCATT
>ML852419.1:30456-42692 GCA_009831015.1 Picea engelmannii
AATCAATTTTGTGGGCAACTCCAGCTTTCTCAATGATAGGTCGCCCAATCTCATAAGTCTCTCTATTAGTGTCCATCGCTATTATCTGCCATGCCAACTTTCATCAATTAATTCTCCTCCATACAAAACATTAAATTTAAAAAAACCAAAAGGTCAGCGGAGGGCGGCTGGATGGTAAAGTCGTTTTTGCAACGAAGGTCAGTTCTTGTGCTCAAACCCGAGAAAGGACGTGGTCAATTGGCAAGTGCCGTGATATAGCGTGTTATGTCCTGCGGAAGGGGCATAGGGCATACGTATGGCACCTGGAGGTTATAGTGATCCTCGTGTAAGGCAAGGGCTGTGCTGAGAAGTGAGTAACCTGTGTACACCCCAATCTCTATGGTGTTCTGAGCATTCATTAGCTTCAGTAGAAGGCTTAGAAATTGAGCTTCATCCGGAGGAATGGCCATAAAGCTCCTGTCAGACCATGAAGAGTGATTTTTAGACATACCGCCCATCTCGACTAATCCGGAGACAGAGAGGAATAAGTGGGTTTTACCAGGGAACTTTGGCAGTCACTTCCCAAAGCTCCTTCCATGGTTCGGGCTCACGAGGGTACACGCTCGTTTCCAATATATACTGCAATATTCGCATTATTAACCAATCCAACGTTTCAAGTAGATGAATACACTTCACTATGAAAACTTTAACCTAATTAGTTAACAACCCCATTAATTTAAGTAAAAACCGCAGAAGCCAGACTTAACAAACACCAGCCTGCCCAAAACAATTTATTCTAATATCTTCCTTTTAAGGCTTATATTACAAATAACAATAATAACAATGCTGAAATCCTATAACAATATTTTTGTATTTTAATTAGTGTATGGTCTATTCTTGTCTTTATTAGCATCTTGCTCCACTTCTGAATTTTCTTAGACTATTCTCTTTCTCACCAGTTCGAATTCAATCTGATTTTGTAGTGACTGGAATGTTAACCATTTTATTGAGATATTCCCATCTGTTGATATACATGCTCTACCGCTGTATTCACCAGTTATCTAGAAAAATAATCTATTATATATATAATTCCATCTGTGTAAGTACATGGTCTGCCATTCTATTAGTCAGTTATTTAGGAAAGCAAATATAAATACTGAATGTAGCATAATAACTTCATACAACTTGACCTATTTCACAAAAAGAAACAAACTGTACACATAATCAATAGTCATCTTTCTTGAGTCTGCAAGTCCTCCAAAAACCATAAACCTTAACAGACTGTAGACATAACCACGCCAGCAACCATGTTCTTGTGACAAGACTGGGCTTAGTAACCATGTTCTTGTATCAAGACTGGGCTTGTGGCAAGACTGAGCTTAAAGCTTAAATTATGTTACTCTGTTCTTCTATTCTATGATAAGTTCTTTGTAAAAAACTAACAAAACTTTCACAATATTTTCAATAATTAGCTAATATAAATTTACTCAAAAAAACAAAAAAATAATAATATGAAACTACTATAACTGTCCGTTGCGTTGAAACAGCCAGTGGGGGTGAGACTAACCGGATAGAGAGCATCGCTCTGCAACAGACTTTTGTGATCCATTTGATGATGGATGGCAGCCTTACTCTCCTCCTGTACTTGGGTTGAGTCCGCCTTCACCTCTTCTGTAGCTGGTCGTTGAACATCTGTTGTCCCTGGTATTTCCTCAGACCTTAAACACATCTGAGACATAACTGCGAGAAGAAGACGAAGAATCTGCCCCAATGATTATGTGGTGGTATGGTAATGCAATTTTATAGACTGCTGTAAAGGCTCATTGCGTGCATGGGACTCCTAACCTTGATTTCAATTTTTATTATGATGTTTGCCTTTCCAGAGATTTGGTTTGTTATACCTTCACTCCCTATCGTGTCGTGTGATCGACCACGAAATTTGATGAACCAAATACCACATAAAATAGAAAAAGACCACCAAACCTTATCCTTGTAAATCTCTTGTAGAGGTTGGTGATTTGTAAATGTTATTCAGAGATTTGGTTTGTTATACCTTCACTCCCTATCGTGTCGTGTGATCGACCACGAAATTTGATGAAAACCAAATACCACATAAAATAGAAAAAGACCACCAAACCTTATCCTTGTAAATCTCTTGTAGAGGTTGGTGATTTGTAAATGTTATTTAGTGATTTGTATATGTATTAGCACAGCCATAAATTAGTGGCTGGTGAACGTCGAAAAGATGGCTTGCAAAAAGATGGTTTGCAAAACCTGAACTGTTGGGAAAGAAAAACAAGATGGACTGAAGGAGTCAAAAGAAATTAGCTGGAAGGAGGCAGTGTGTCATGAAACCCAATCAGTTAGCCACCATAGTAAATTTTAAATATGAGTAAGTAAAAGTAAAAAAATAAACATGTAAACCATGTAAAATAATAGTGAGGAAGTTAGTGGTTGAAATGACAACTATTGATTTATTGGGACTACTAAAAATATTTCATCAATATTTAATCTTGTCCATACAAAACTGATTAAGCACTAAAAACCTATTAAATGTACCTATGATCAATAAGTATACACCTTTAGGCTTAATTAGAGTTTATTCAGCTTCTATATTAATATAATATTGGATCTATATGTTAATTGGGTATAACTTGGATAATTATGAAGAATGATTATTATTTATCTATTAAAAAATAGATAACCATTTTATTTTTTTAATCTAATTAACAAGTCAAATTAATAAAAATGATGAAACTAAACATAATAAATTATTTGATATAAAATAAATTTTTGTTTTAATTTACTATTTTATCATAACATGATTCTTAAAAAATAAAATTTTATAATCAAATTTTTTATCATTATAAAAATATGAAATTTAAAAGATTAATACTTATTACGTTTTACATAACGCTGAGAACAATTGACCCAGAAACATAGACGTGAACGGAACAGTGACTAAGAGGCACTATTGAACATATGAAAATCATATAACCGGTAAGTTGCCGGGTTCGGATTTTGATTAAAATTTAGCTAGAAATTTGTGTATTTGTAGATTTAAATAGTTAATTTTGTATAAATCTACTGTTTTATAGATTTTTTAACAAGTTGAATCTATTTTTACATTTAGAAATACAATTTAAAAAAAAGAATTTGTGATTTTTTACAGATTTATTATGTTGAAAGGTGTATACATATTGGAGATGGGCACAATTAATCACCTTTTAATCTAAAATTTTAATCTGATGGCTAACAATTGAAGATGCTGGCATATTCTTAGTCGTCCTCCCAAATCAATGAATGTGATTTACTCTTCATAACTTCCTTCTATTTTTGAATGCATCAGTTAACCTGTTTACTTTTTAACATTGACCTAATCATATTAAGAGATTACTGTACCACCATATGATTGCCACGTTTAACTGATTAACCTTTGAAATTACCACATTTAAGATTAACTTTTGGATTTCCTCAACTCTATGTGCATTTCAGCTGTCCTTTTTGACTTTTACTGTGTTGAGAATTTTTAATAACCTAAACCGCAACACCAACCACTTTGCGACTATGCTAATATCTATTCTAACAAAAAAATGAAAAACATAAAACAATTAACAACACCAATTAAATATTACAATTGATGTGAAAAACAATTGATAATATCTACTCTACTAAACAGAATTAAATACTACTAAAATATGGTGTATAAACAAAATATGGTGTATAAACATTTTGCTTTCAGATCTAATAACCTATACATAGTTATACATCACCTATCATAGCATTCAATACTATATAATAAGGTTGATATTGTTCACCAAACATATGAAAACCATACATACAACAAGCAGAATGGAAGTTACTTATGAGGAGACCCTGAATTTGACGTCTGACCATACGCAGACCATACCATTTAACAAGCAGAATTAAAAAACTTACGTACGAGGAGGCCCGGAATTTGACGTCTTACATGACGTTTGACAGGGGGCACTTTAGATTTGACAGGACGAAAATTAAGGCCAGTTAAAATTTGGATATCTTCGTTTTGACATTCATGTGCAAATATGAAGTGTCATATTCTATTCTTTAGTTATTATTCATAAATTCTAATGCTTCATAGTGTTCTTGGTGTTCCATTGTAAACATTGGAATATGTTAGGTTTTACTTTTGTTTCATGTGGGACTAAATAACTAGCATAATCTTTATAATCTTTAAGTTGGGTAAAAGAAATGTAGAAGTAAGTTCAAGTTGTTATGTTGTTTAAACATTTAGGAGACTTGGAAATTTGTCTAGATAATTTACTATAAGTACTAACTTGTTATAGTTGTTGGAACAATTAACCTAGGAGTTGTATGGAAGATGTTTGGGTCGGTGAAAGATATATGCTTATAAATTGCATTGCATTCACACCTGGTCAATCAACATAATAGAGTTGCATGGAGGATGTTTGGGTCTATGAAAAATATATACCTTTAAATTGCATTACATTCACAAGTGGTCAATCAACACAATAGAGTTGCATGGAGGATGTTGGGGTCCATGAAAAATATATGCCTATAAATTGCATTGCATTCACAAGTGGTCAATACTCACAATAAATGTCGGCAAGCACTAACATATGATATGATAAGTTTTGTAGTTGTGGTTACCCTATTTTTTCATTGGTCAAAATCAGGGTTGTATGATTATGAAAGATTATATCTAAAATACCTCTATTATATGGCTTATAAAGATTAGATTGTACAAAAGATTCAAAATTTTCAGCTATGAAATTGCTTGTAAATTGATTGTACAGGAACATCGAATGTTTCCTTATTCACCAAGACAACATATTGTCTTGTGTACATGAACCTTCAGACACTTTTAGACATGATGGACAAGATGTAAGGAAGTTATAGAAATGCCACACATTTTTAATATAATACCATTTGGCAATGCTCAAGTGCCAACAACTTGAGAAGGTTTAGGAAGATCAAATAGAGAGAGAGCTTTTGGCCCTCCCCGTGTGAAGAAGGGTAACTAAAACCAAAGGACATCAACTTCTGTACAAACTTTGTTGTCTTTATAACCCTAGACGCGCCAAAATGATCAACCATCTATTTCCTTGGCTCCAAGGCCCGGGGGCGGTGTGGATTCAGAGAAGAGACAGAGGCAATATAATTGAAGAGATAAGTGTGTAGAAGTTTTGGACTATCCAAACCCAAAATGTTTAATGGCTTCATGTCTCCTCAAATGCAAGGAGTCCAATTACATACCATTAAGTCGTGAAGAGTGTGAGAAGATATTTGAGATTTGTCCCTTTACAAAATTTCAAATTTTCATATTAATCAATTTCAAATTTTCATATTAATCTTAAACATATACACAATTTTAAATTTTCATATTAATTTTATATATATACATAATGTTTTTTTTGAAGTAAAAAAGGGTATTAACAGCTATATTATATTAACAAAAGATACAGAGAGATACAGTGGTGCCCCAGCTGCCGAATGTGCCACCATTTTACCGGAAACCAACACAATTTGGGGCACGTATGTTTCTTCTCGGAAAAAAACAAAAGATTGTTTCGCCATCTGTCCTGCCCGAAGGAAACTAGGAAAGATGGCCATGCATCAACTTGACTCTGAACAACAAGATTAAAAGAAAAAAGGAGCCCCAAGTGAAAGAGAAAACTAGACTAAAAATGACAAGATCAAATACCTGGTGGCCTGTTGCCCTCGTCCTCCTGCCATGCTGCTCTGGCCAGAATGACAAACGGTTGGGCGCACGTTGGGCATTTTCGATTTGCTGGGGCATTGGAGTAAGCTTCGAGAAACATATCCAAATGTTGTCCCATTAGGAGGGATCTGTGCTCATGGTCTACCATTTATCCTCGCAGTTCAAACACTAGATCCAAGTGTGCCGCGTGGAGGAATGGTGACTAGGCACTGGAGCGTACATGCATTCCATTTGTGTCTCCCTCACTTGGAATAATCGTCTCTGCTTCTGCGCTGGCCTCACCCTTGTCCACATTTTCTATGTCTGTATGGTGCATCATTGCCGCGTAGGTCCCCTGCGAGACCACATCCATGTAAGGCACTTCCTCGACATAACAGGTTGGGAACTCCTCATAGAGCCTCCCCCTTGTGTTGTCTCTTGCCTGAGGTTCCAGGGCAGTCAGAGTCTCTTCCGTGTATGGTATTTCCTCAAAATAACAGGTTGGGAAATCCTCCTCAAGCCTCCCCCTCATGCTATATATATATAATGTTCATTATATATAAATTTCTCAAATAAATTTGCACTTACAGATTTTCAATCCCTCACATAATTAAGTTAGAAAATTTTATTTTCAAAAAAACAAGATGATTAAATTAGAAGACTTTATTTTCAAAAAAACAAAAAGAGGAACAAGGAGTCAAGCCAACAAATTGAATAAATGTTTTGTTTATACAAATAGGAATGTAAAGAAAGATCCTCTAGTGTCACTTGTTGCACGTAATCAAGCATGCATTTGATAGCAAATTATCAAATTCACAATTAATTTTTTTTTTTGACAATATGCAAAGATTCTTTCAATAAGATGAGGAAATGACATGGAGAAAATAGGGCATTGATTTTATCTACTTCAGGGTGGATTTAGTGCATCCCTCCACAAAACATTCAATAATAGTGGATTTAGTTTATCCATTTGTCTATTTATTTCATAGCCAATAAATGCATTTGAAGAAATTGGTAGTTTTTTTTTTAAATAATTAAAATCAGTGTACCTTTTATTCATTGGAAGATCGAAAGGGCATAATATTCTCATGTCATTATTCAATGTTTGAAAATTATAATCCTTTCCTTAAAGATAGAATAATACTGTTTTTTTTAAATAATTGAGATCAGTGTGCCTTTTATTCATTGGAAGATCCAAAGGGCATAAGATTCTCATATCATTATTCAATGTTTGAAAATTATAATCCTTTCCTTAAAGATAGAATGATACTGTTTTTTTTTTAATAATTGAGATCAGGGTGCCTTTTATTCATTGGAAGATGGAAAGGGCATAAGATTCTCATGCTCATACGATCAATGCACTGCGCTTGATAGCGGAAACAGAGTGAGTCCATGGGTAAAAGAAAATTAAATAAAAAAACATAGAATTGACTGAGTCCAATCCCACTGCTCAACCTCATAATTTACATATGAGAATATGCGGCCTCAAGCATCTTTAAAAACACAAAAGAAAATTGTGTGGATTTAAAAGAATAAAATAGAGGCCAAATTCATCATGCCGTGATGCATTTTTGCCTGCATACATATACACTATTCCAGTCCTTGCAAGCTTTTATTAAAGCGCAGTATATAAAAGATTCCTGCTCCATCCTCTCCACTGATTTTTCCTCCTAGTTCTCTATCAAACTAATAATTCCCACAGGTAGGCAGCCATGATTCTCCGTGATAGGCGTCTGAGCTAATCCATGCACATACTCGTTTGTACATTGACGTGATCGGGTCAGGACCTTAATGCAGCTTTGTCAACACTAATGCTCCTCTCAAATCAATCCAAGAAAAAATAATTGACACTTCATCATATTACTCATATTAAAATCTTTGTTTTTCCATCTTACTAATGCATGGTGTTTGAATAATCATTAAATCTGGCGAGCCTAGATTATATAAAAAAGTACATAAGTTCATTGTTGCACTATGTGAATAGTATAGACCGATGTATACAAGTTCATTGTTGCACAATGTGAATTGGACAATTAAGCATAGAAGATGTTATTTTCCTTATTTAGATTTAAATATGAGTTAGTTATGATTGATTTGGGATGGAATTTGATAGGAAAATGGGACGATTTTTAGTGAGATACATTGAAATTTTTTTGATGAATTTTTTATTAAATTTTTTTTGATGATTTTTAAAATTCTTTGTTGAAACTGTAAAAACTAATAACAGAGTTGTCAAAACAATTAAATTTTAGGAGTTGTTTCGTTTTGAAATTTTATTATGATTGATTTGGGATGGAATTTGATAGGAAAATGGAGCCATTTTTAGTGAGATACATTTGAAATTTTTTTATGAATTTTTTGTTAAATTTTTTTTGACGACTTTTAAAATTCTTTGCTGAAACTGTAAAAACTAATAATAGAGCTGTCAAAACAATCAAATTTTAGGAGTTGTTTCATTTTGAAATTTTAAATACCATTTATTGATCTTAAATACCATTTGTTGAAACTTTTTTGATCTTGAATTTAAATACCATTTGTTGAAACTTTTTTGATCTTGAATTTAAATACCATTTGTTGAAGCTTTTTTATGACCTTTAAAATTCTTTGTTGAAAGTGTAAAAACCAATAACAGAGATGTCAAAACAATCAAATTTGACTAACTGTTTAGTTTTGAAATTCTTAACCTAATAGTGATTGATCTTGGAGTTAAATACCATTTGAATTATTGATCTTGGATTTAAATACCATCTAAATTATTATAACAAATCTAACAAGATATTTCTTGAAAAAATTATCACATTATTATTATACTATTTTGAAATGTAACTAATCAATTAAACAAATAAACGTTCTATCCAGTAAAAACTTTGTTGTACCAAATATTTATACTCAAAACAAATCAATGACAAGGAAAACAAAGACACGGGACTTGTCCACTTACTAATTCAGTGCTTTTGAAATGACAAGACCTTGAAAACATGCATTATTATTCTTATTCCCACTGTGGATTGATATGACAGTCGAAAACAAACATTTTTGGACTTATATTCAATTCAATGTCCATCAACTCACTTAGAAAAATTTCCATGTCCACTTGGATGCATAGAAAAGTACAACCTTTGCTAGCCACATTAATCTTTTAAAGACCTGCATTGTTTGCACCAGATTTTCAATCCCTATCAGATGATTTCATATAAATTTGCCTCTCAGATAATTTTATATAAATTCTTCAAAGAAGTTTACACTTAGATATTTTCAATCCCTTTTAGATTTATCCTTGTTAATATATCAGAAATTAAAATGAATCTAATGTAATTATTATTATAAATTTAATTATTCAAATATCCTAAATTTGTTTCTCTATTTATCAAATTTAAAATCAATTTTTATTTTTCAAACATACAATGAAAAAACTAATTGATGTCCAATTACTAGTCCATTTTAAACACAATTAAATTCATATTAATTAATCTAGTGTCTTCCATCCAATTATGGGTGATTGATTCTTGAAGCATGTGTTACCCTCTATCCTAGCTTTCTTATTGATGCTCCTATTGCTATCTTTGCCACCACCTTGCTTTTCAATCTCACGTGCGCTACCCACTAGCTCTTGGCATAAGTGGATTCAGTGTGTACTTAAAAACCAACAACATAAGCAAAAGCATAACCATAAATTTATGTTTCGTTGTTTCTCCTAGTCTATTTTCATCTGTTTTGATTTGAAAAGGATGGAACCCTGTTTTGATTTGGAAATTGAGATTGATAGCCTCCCATGAAATTGAAATTGTAACAGCCTCCTCGTTACAAAAACAACTCTGATAACAGGTGCAATTTTTTTTATTTTTTTTAAAAGTGTGTGCGCACGTGTAAAAAGGAAACAAACCCACTTGACTCTGCGTCGCCACCCGACGACTAACAAGATGCAACCACAATGATCACAACAAGAAGACATAAGGCGCACAACAAGTAACTGCAAGCATTAAACGACCATAGACATAAGGCGCACAACAATAACTGCAAGCATTACACGACCATAGACATAAGGCGCAC
This sequence comes from Picea engelmannii, assembly GCA_009831015.1. Taxonomy (NCBI): domain Eukaryota; kingdom Viridiplantae; phylum Streptophyta; class Pinopsida; order Pinales; family Pinaceae; genus Picea; species Picea engelmannii. Next base: position 40,187 of record ML852419.1, read on the forward strand.
AACAAGTAACTGGAAGCATTACACGACCATAGACATAAGGCACACAACAAGTAACTGCAAGCATTAAACGACATACTGTGTTATGTACAGTACAAACAAAGATGGAAGAATCCATAGTAGTAGATTTTACTATTTCTGCAGAGGAAAGCAGGGCGTTTAATCTTAGTTCTCTGCTCCGGAGATAAAGAATGTCAGATAGGCTCCTGGCCGACTGCTCAGGAAGAAACTAGTAATCTCTGTCAGCAGGTCGCAGTGGTGGGAACTCTGCCTTTAAGGAGCCCGAGACTACTGATACGACCTTAGAGGTGTGTCGCAAGAGTGAAAACCCTGCCTTTAAAGGGCCCGAGACTCTTGATACGGAACTGGATTCTTTACACAGGAAATAATCACACACACAGCCTTATATACTAAGGCTTCATGGAGGTGTCTACATCCCGCCCGACACAATCAGATCACGCAATGCAAGACAACCAAGTACTACAAAATCAAGGGCAACCACGACCCCTATGGAAGATGCAAGTCAGAAGGAATCCAACGACGACCAACCACTAGAGAGACTCAACGACATTAAATACAGACCATTTACTCCATTGACTTCTATTAAACGATGAGTTAGCACTCTGCCTTAAATAATGTACAATTAGCTAACTGCAATCCCCGTTTATTGAATCATAATAATTGATTGCACTTAGAGTCAAGGACCCTACATTTTATGGCTTATGAATCATATGGAAATTACCATAGCATCACCATAGCACTACCATATCCTTGCTTCCTAGTTTACAATAACATTTTAATTTAAAATGATAATAAATTTACACTTTAATTGTTAACATCAACAATGGAACTATATTATCATTACCATAAAACGACAACCTGTTTCATTTTAAATTACCATTACTTTGCAATAAAAAGAATCTCCTTACAAGACAATGATAACTAAACAACCAGTAAGGAAATTAACTCCGTCTATCCCGACCTCCAAAGCAATCCCAACCTTGCATCTCTAAGGTACCTAATGACATTATAGTAAAATCTAAATTGGTCTTAGTTAGTCATTGGTCTTAGTTGGTCATTGGTACATAATGACACTATTAAGAGATAATTAATAAGAAGACACTTCAGGTTAGTCAAAACCAACTACAAAAGGACTACAATAAAAACAACTTGCCTCGTAAAATAAAAAATATTAGAGAGACTATTTGAACACAAGAATTTCTTATCCAAGTTAAGATAAAATATGTTGAAAACATATATACCATACTAAATAAAATGTAGGTTGTTTATAATTGGGGATTGTTTATAATTGGTTGTTTATAATGACCTTGGAGATTCGTTAATAACAATCTTGAATATTAATGAGAATGAAAATGAGAATCTCTAAATAACAGTCTTTAAATATTTAATTATAACACTCTTAAAAATGAGAATCTCTTAATAACAATCATTGAATATTTAATTATGACAATCTTGAAAATGCGAATCTCTTATAGAGTACCACTGGGCTAATGCATATATATTTTTTTGAAATATTTAATGAGAATATCGGAAAATTAAAGGCAATAAAATGGACAAACAAAAGCCCGGTTACGAACATATTTGAAGAAAGACAATAAAACAAAAAGTTTCTCCAAATAGACGAGAGAAGAGAGGTTCATGTGAAACTAATAAAGGCATTAGAAATTGGCTCTGGTACACCACATAAAAAGCATTCAAAGGAAGTCATTAAATTCTATATCTACAGACTTACACCACTGACCACATAACCTTATTTCGACGGCTAACAACTGGCAATACCAGACGACAAAATTCAGGAAACGAATTGAATTTGGGCAACGATCAAAGGGAAGTTATCAGAACGACAGATAACTCAGCGGCCATCAATTGACAACTACCAATATGGACAAATCACCTGAAGAGGATACCTCAAACGCACAGAAATCAAGCAACGCGGAAGGATTTTTTTACCAAAAGTGCGTGTAATAAAACTCAAATAAAAAAACCACAGTCACGCCAATCAACGATGACCCAACAATCGATTCAAGAACCATTCGGTAGAGTGCCAGGAAAATAATTTGGGTAAGGGTCGCGCAGAGACAGGATTAGCAACTCGACAGAAGAGAAAAACGCAGGCAGGCTAGGCGTGTCGTTCATCACACAGGCAGAAGGAGTCAATAAAAATTTTCTCCGAGGAGACAACCTCTAAGTCTTCCAACTATACTAAAGAGCTTACTACCTCCCTTAACGCATAACACCAAGGTCTAAGTTCACAAGCCAAGCACTCAACACTGACACACAACACAAGTCAAGCTAGAGCTCAACACCGAAACACAACACAAGTCGAAGCCAGTGCACAAGCGCCCAACAACCAAATCACATGGAGGAGGAGCTATTGCCATCAAGTCATTCCAATACCAAGCTAGAACGCATCGGACAAAAGTACACAGCAACAACCAATGCTAAGCTCGCCCGAGGAAGAAATTTACAAAGCAAATTCATGGTTTAA
>WSFP011376269.1:0-30355 GCA_009831015.1 Picea engelmannii
TCAATTATCAATTATTTAAATGTAAACCATTTCCATGTAGGACTAATATTAATGGATACACTATAATATACTCTAGAATTCATTGCCTCATGCTCTTAAACAATGTTATGAACATATGGTAATGAGGCTTTAATATGATTCATATTTTATTCTTCTAAGTCAATCGCTTCACATTCTTTTGATCTATTTATTCACAACTATGAATTATCATTATTAAACATTAGGAGCATTAAGTAGAAGTAATGTAAAGGAGAGAAGAAACCACCATTCTTAGTCACATATATCATGTATAAAAACAAGTGTGAATACCATGAATGCTTTGAGAAAGAAAGAAGATACAATGTGACTATATGCTCTTTTATTACGGTCAACCATTCATTTCTCAATGTTGTAGTGAGATGACAATTCAAACCAACATAGAAGAAATCAACAAGCCCTCCAAAGAAAATCCCTTTTAGGGAAAAATATAGAGCAATAAAACATACAATCAAAGAGGATGAGTAATACATTCAAATCCATTAAAACCAGTTAATGAAATAACATTTAACCCATTAAAAGGACATGTTAAATTTCCTACAAAGTGAGGAACGAACAAAAAGATGAAATTGAAATGAAATCATAAGCATGTACAAGAATATGATTAAATCACAATGGGAAATTCACATAAGATGAAGCTTCAAACTACCTACACCACCTTCTCATGGAATCAGTAACCATTAAAAGAAAAAAGTAAAAAATAATGTTAAAATGATTAAAGCTTAATTTCAAAGGACCATTTATTGTCATAAATAATCCTTAGAGCCTCAATGGAATGTCACCTAGGTTTTCTAGACAAGGCGAAATGAAGCATTATAGAGGTCATCCTAGGATACTCATACTTGATCTTAGGATGCCTTAATATCAATGTTATCACCTGAAAATATCTTACCATGAAATACAATTGATCACCAGAGAAGTAATCAATTCAATACACCAAAATGCATACCCATAATATTGATACACCTCACTCATCATAGAAAGAAACTATGGAAAGTAGGTTTCAATAACTACACAACTTTCCAAAATAAAATTTGCGCTATCAATGCACTTTAGCGTGACCTTCCAAAATAAGTTTCACCCAAATGTCACAAATTAGCATGAATTAACAAAATGAAACTAGCACGAGGTGAACAATTTCACTCAATTCCAATTGGATCTAGAAAAATCAATGCAATGATGGCACCTACTACAATTCATGTCACACCAATTCAGAAGACAACTCCTCAAACCAAGAAAATCTAAATTCAAAGACACTCCATTGCATGCGAGAGCTTCAGTTCACACTCAAAATTGGTTAATTAAAGGCTTGGAGGGATGCTATTTAATAAATCCATAAGTATTCATTCAACAATGAAAAATCAATGCAAGGTTAGGCTGCTCATTTAAGTTTTGAGGATTTTCATTATTCTCCTGAGCTTATCTTCCATGTCTCAGCCTTTGCTTCTTGGTGCATTGGAATTCTTGTCACTTGTGAGTTCCATTAACTGTTTCATGCCTTATCACTTGTATTAGAGATATAGAAAGAGATATTATGTTGGGAGTGAAAAGAGAACTCTTGGGGAGGAGAATGGGATACCACATGTACTCTCATCACCTCTATGGTGTTATCAATCAAAGACCTTGTTCATTGGTAACTATTTCTTGTTTCCTTCATCAGTACTTGCACCTTGTTATTTAAGCACTGTGTTTCACATACTTCCTCATATTTTGCATATTGTTTGGTTCATTGATCCTTTAATTCATTGTCTATGGTTTTAGTGGCCTACATTATCACTTAACCGACTAAATATTTCTCACCCCTATGATTCTCCTAGATCTCTTATGAGCATAGGGAGAAGAGCATATTAAGACTCAAATGAAATTTTTAGAAACTTATAGATGTGTAGAAGTATTGTGTGTGAAATATGTGACTGTGAGCAAAAAATAGTGATTATGTTTGTAGCATGTGGACTTTGAGGGGTCCTTTACATTTTAATTAACCCCCCAAATTTGTGTAATCCTTGTGAAATTGGAAAACTGGGGCCTAGGTTGTAAGAGATGTGGACATGTGGGGTCCTTTAAAATCCTTTAAACTTCCTAAGTGTTTTCTCGAAAAAAAATGAAACTATCCTAGATTATTTGATGATGTGGACATCTGGGGTCCTTTCAACATTTCTAGCTCCTATCTTTGCAAAGAAAACAATGAGGTTCCCAAATGGATTTGGCCTCACCTAATTACTAGTGTGATTTGCAAAAAACAAGCATGAAAGCCTAAAGAAAATACATGCACATTTACGATTTGCTTACTTATTACTTTAAATTATGTCCTATGTTATTTGATGGTAACTAATTCTTGTTTCCTTCATCCATCAAAGACCTTGTCTGTTGGTAACTAGTTTTTGTTTCTTTCATCAATTCTTGCACCTTGTTTTTTATGCATTTAGTTTCACATAATTCCTCATATTTTGCATATTGTTTGGTTAGTTAAAACTTTAACTCATTGTTTGTTGTTTTAGTGGCCTACATTAGCACTTAACTGGCTAAATATTGCGCACCCTTTTAATTCTCCTAGATCTCTTATGAGTGTAGGGAGAAGAGAGTAGTAAGATTGAAATGAACTTTTTAGACAACTATATATGTGTGGAAGTCTTGTGTGTGCAAGATGTTATTGTGAACAAAACATAGTGATTATGTTTGTAGCATGTGGACTTCATGGGGTGCTTTACATTTTAATTCAATCATGAAATTTGTGCAATCCTTGCAAAATTGGAAAATTGAGGCCTAGGTTGTAAGATATGTGGACATGTGGGGTCCTTTCAAATCCTTTAAACTTCATGAGTGTTTTGTAGCGAAAAAAAAATGAAACCATACTAGATTGTGTGATGACAGGGACATTTGGGGTCCTTACAACATTTTTGGCTCCTATCTTTGCAAAGAAAACAATGAGGTTTCTAAATGGATTTGGCCTCACCTAATTACTAGTGTGATGAGCAAAAAACAAGCATGGAAACCTAAATACAATATGTGGACATTTATGAGGTGCTTACTTATTACTTTAAATTATGTCCTATGTTGTTTGATGCAAGGGAGATGGAAGAATGAATTATACACTGCATTCTAATTCACTAAGGTTACTCGAGGGAATGTGAGATGAAGAGCATACTAGGATGTGAGTAAGAGGTTTCCTAGTCCCCCAAAATAAACAAATTTCTTAAATAACTCTAACTAGGAATTCAAATTCCTACCTATCCATCCATGTGGTATGATAAACGAGGTAACTTAGTGGCAAAAAACTAGGTTTTCCTACACAGATGACAGTTGTGGGATGCAACTGCATCTATTTCATATTCCAAAGGGTTATTGGGAAATATCGCCAGCTCTTATAGCATATGCCCCATTTATCCTTCATTGTAACTGATATTTCACACCTTCACTAGTTCTCATCTGATGGCTTGAGACCCCATTGTCGAGATATCTTGGAAGGCCTAGTGACATTTGAGAGGAAGGACGATAAGTCTCTAGGAAAAATGCATTTTTATCATCCCCCACGTGGATAATATCCCAACCTACTTAACCAAAATTTTACTTTATAGTTGTTATATATGTGTGTGTTATGCTCATTCATATCTTAAAACATACACAACTATTAGTCCTTAGTTAACGTAGGCCATATTCAATTAAAAATCACTTGTCATTGATTCTTTCACATTTACCAAAGTCACACACTTTGTTTCTAGTTTGGAATAATAGGGTATCCACTAAATATCCAACATTCCAAACTATTGCAAGGCCTCCCCTAGTGTTGGGAGTTATTATTGGTCTTACCATATCCTTTATTATACCCCCCCACTCACCTTTGGGTGCAGTGGCTATCAATTCTTCTTTGTTTGGTTCCACATTGTTTGTCATACATAGTCACAACAACTCACCCCATATCATTTCCTCCTCAAGAATTGGCTATGGACCATCACACACCATGGTAAGACCATAGAACCTTCCATAATTATCCTCGTTAAATCTCCCATATATGACAAAGCTCATAAGTGATCCAATTTTACACAATATGTCTTGGCCAAACATGCCCATCAAACTACCATCAAATATTCCTAAATTTGATGCAAAATTTGGTGAATACCTATCTAAACACATCATGATTTTTTTGTCTTTGGTGCTCATCGAATAGAATCACCGATGATTCCATGTGCCTATGACTATTTCAAAGAATCTATCAAATGGTACGTGGATGAAACATTAGGTTCTTGTGTGCCCTTCACATATTTAGCCAATGATTTATTATCCTTGTTTCAAATACCAACATCTCATGACACGATCTTAGAAATCCTCTCAGATTTTCTTCAAAAAACTTCTACCCGCATCATGGATCATATCCATAAGTGGGATGAATGAGAGAGTCTGTGTAAAAATGAAACCACTCTAAAATTATGCCCAAATTGTTTCCTCAAATATTTGGTACCACTCATCACCAAAGACATAGCCACCGCTATGCCACAATTTGAAGAAGAGGCCATCACAAAGGCCCATCACTTCAACTTGATTTATTCCTAGTCAGGGAACCTCTACAAATTCCTCCACAATTCTCCACTACACCTTCCATTCAATCATGAAATACCTAGAAAATTCCATTCCATAGATGGATTCATTGGTGCCATCACCCATCTAAACCCTTATGGTACCCATGCACCTTCGTATGGTACCAAACACTATGGAGGAGTTCCATACTATCCTCCTCCTATATGCACACCATACACACCCACTCCCACATTCTCATCACCCCCTCTTTCAAAAGTTGGCAAGCACAACCCCTCCCAATTCATGAATCTCATACCCCAACAAAGTATCATATTCTGGAGCATATGCAAGGGCCTTCATATAAACCAGGTTGTAATGGAGGAATTTATAAATCATATAACCCATATGGACCTCCATGATAGAAAAATCCATACTATCCCCTCTCTGGGCCCCCATAGTCTAATGTGATACCATCACATGGACAACTGCAAGTTGGGATCAACTTTGCCAAACCTTAACCCATCTAGAAAGTTCAATATTTTGTAAAAATAAATACAGCTATCCCTAAAACATTGTAGAACAACAAGAAGAAGAAATGAAAAAACAAAGTCAATGCTAACCTACGACAGGGGGACAAACCTCAAAAGTAATATCCACCAACTGGGGGAAATCCTAATGCAGGTAATCAAAACCTAAATACTGGCACCACCAATGGATAACAATGATACAAAAAAAATAACAACCTTTGAATTAACTTTCCCTATGTATTATATGGTGAGTATGGCCATTATACTCACCACTTCCCCTAGATATACAACCGTAAGGGAATGAAAGATTCTATGAACACCCTTGGACCCCATGCCCCACATGGTTCTCTATCAGTTCCCCAGAACATCTCTCAACCCCCACCACTATAAATGTTTCATAACCCATTCCCCCATCAAGGTGTGGTAGCTATGGAGAAATATATTGGTCCCCCTCCATGACAGATGGGTCAATACCCTGGCATAGGACAAGGTTAAGAAGGAAATATTGCAACCTGTAACATTCTTCTCACATCAGAGGATGAGGTCCTTCCCCAAACTCACAGTTGTTAGTACAACATGCCTCTTGACTGTACTATGACCACATCAAACATACCCCAATTACCAACAAGTTTACTTTTGATTATCCCACATCCCAGTAGTGACCCTACCCTAAGGGTACCAAGAGGACCTCTATGGTGCACTAATCATAACCCACATGCTAGAGAAACACACAACTATATACTTATTAATTAATTGGCTCAATCCCATGTGGCCATGTCAGTCCTTGAGGTTTTGCAAACCTATCCTTTGTAAAGGAAGGCCTTGCTATCCACATTGGGGGTAGTTGACCTTTCAGACTCATGCCTCATCATTTTCAACTTAGACAACTCAGATCCTTGGTACCCTTATTAGTAGCTTTCCAAATCCTCATTGCAATTTGTAATATCGTTGTTCATAGGTGAATCATATATGAAGGTGCATCCATATGAATAATGTTCAAAAATTTCTGGAAAAAGATATCCTCCCCTAAGCTTACCCCTTATGATATTACTTTTTGGGCTTATGATGGCCTCTCATCTCAACTCGAAGGGATTTTTTAAAATGTTCCCATTGAGTTAATAGGAAAAATAGTCTTGATAGACATCAGGTTCATCAATGCCCCTTTGGATTATAATATCCTACTCATATGTAGTTACGTGTATGCCATGAAGGTAGTGGCCTCATCAATGTTTCGCACCATGATATAACACCATAATGGGAATATTTTCAACCAGCTAACACATTATGAACCCCACCCTTCCCTAGATTTAGATAATATACCTCCCTTCATAGGTCACAATCATACATCTCGCTAGTCATAGAGATAGGTCATGGAATGTTTTAGGACCCATCACTCTTGGGCACTTATCAGGGAGACCCACCTCTTTTATCACCCTCAAATTTTTTCCATGTATGTGTCATCACTTTTATCATGATAGAACCAAATTATTTGTCTCCTCCTACAAACCCTATCCCTCAGCCTGTCCCTAAGAGATCCACACCTGATTCTTCTTCTGAGGATCTCCTCATGATTGGAAATCCACCATAGTGTCACACTCTTCCTCCATCCCTAACAAAAACATTATTCTTCTATCCATCATCAGGAGTAACAACATATTAGGTATAATACACCCTCACCCTTCCCAATATGGTAATAGTTATCCATGTTTGGTATCTTGACCCAACATTTATGGTACCAATATTAGTACCATCACTTCCCACTCAAACAATTAGTACCCAACTATATGATATGTATATGTATCTATGATTATGTAATAGAGAAAGAAGAAATTTGTCTATCCATATAATAAAGTGAATTTGATGGTTCTCCCATTACTTTTGTATGCTTCAATGTGTCGCTATGTGTTCTTATATATAATGTTGTAACATATTATTCTCTGTGTAAGGAACTATTGGTAACCTCTCATACTTTCCCACAGACTACAACATTGGTTATGTTGCCGGTAATTCTAAACTTGGGAACGTATAAAGTAAAAATCACATACATGTTATTCTTGGAAGACATACATGAATGGTGGGAGCACAAAATTAATAATTACATCAAAAATTATGAAAGGAGGAATCAATTGGTGCTAGCAAAGGTATGCACAAATTTCTTCTGAGAAACACATGAATGATTCCTGGAAGCTATTCCAGAAGCACTATTCGAATATCTTAATCAATCACCTTATGTGAAAACTCACTCTAGATGAATAATTGATGAAAAAAATAATAAATGAAGGAAGAACCAACTTGAACTAGTAGTTTGAAAGAATTGTATGTGATTATATCGAAGAATTATCAATCAAAGGCAGGTCATCGATCGGAAATGTTAAAAACAAATTTTACACCGACTTGCACAATGGTTTCCTTTGCACCATCACATCCTTGATTCATATTAGGGTCCTGACCTCCCTAACCCCTCACATAGGTAGAATAATATATTTCCATGTAATAAAGTCCAATATTAATAATTCCTATCAATAAGGAAGAATAAGTCAAATGTAAGATGACATAATAGAAGCTTCCGCTTCTAGAAGGATCTTCCTCTAGATTGTTCTTTTGGATAGACAAATTTAGTATAAATAGGAGTAGAGGGTATGAGAATTTTTTTCTTGGATATTATTCTAATAGAGATTTTCTTTGCTAGAGGTTTCCCCCTTGAAGAGGCAAGTGAACATTGCTATCATTAATCAAGGTGCTCTTTTTGGTGTTATTCTAGTATTATTCTGGTATTGTTCTGGTTATATCATGGTTGCTTTTTCATTTATAGATAAAACATTTATGTTCTGCATACTATTTTATATTTGGAATACTAAAAGTGGTATTAGAGCACTTTCCTTGGTAGAAAATTGTGGGTTAATTTTTTTTTTAGGGTAGAGATGTATTTTGGTGTGTTAAAGCTACATAGATTTGTCATTACACGAATAAACTCATGGTTGGGGAGTCATACACATAGGAAATACAAGTGGTACTTAAGAGCAAATATGTTGGCCACCCTTGTAACCCTTGTTGGTACCCCTTTGAGTGGTAGCACATTAGACAAAACATGTATACGGATCAACCTAGATCTCTCGAAGCCGTCCATAGATAAAATGATCGACCGCCTGATTTCTACAGTGCCATTGAGAACAACACTCAGGAAGATACTCTTTATTACCTGGGTAGTCGGGTAGTACAACTAAGGGAACGATCTAGACTCCTTAGTTGTTTCTATGAGATATTTGGTCGAGTACTACTATTGGACCCCACACGTATATCAAAGAGCTATAGCACAGGGAAAACCCCTATTTGTAGACACCCTACATACCCTAACCCTTGGGACAAAAACAAAAAAAAAACTGATAAGATCTATGGTCGTGCAACTGTGCCTCCTGCATTCAGGTTGTCAAATTACTACACATTTTTTCCTGTTAAGAATTTTTTCATTTCAACACTATAATATTCTTCAGATCGGAGTATAACTCCGTAGGAGTAAAAAACAAATTTAGATCGGAGTATAACTCTGTAGGATCCTGTTGGAACCATTATTTGAGCCCTATCCCTTTTGATTCCTCTCTTCATCCTTATCGCAGTCATACCTATAATTTATCACCAAAATTTGTTCTCGTGGAATCGACCCCCTTCCAAAAACCTTATTTGGGCCTTACCTCATTGGATTCCCCTCATCTCCCTATTCATCGTGATACACTTCACCCATAACCCATTTTTGTGTGGTCCCACCCATCCCTTTTAGTTTTCCCTCTTCATCATCACCCACACCCGTAGCCAAGAATTGAAATCTCGCTTCAATTCCTTGTCCTCTAATTTCATAGAGACCCAACGAAAAGTGTGGCAACTCAGTGCCAATTTTTTCACTGTCAATAAAAACATGCATTCCTCCATAGACGCCAAAATGGAAACCATCAAACAGGACCTCGCTACCCAAATTTCATCCTTCACTAGCACAATCTACACCAAGTTGAATATCCCTATAGATATTCCCTCCTTTGACCCACCTTTTCACTTTGAATATGAAACATCCTCTAATTCCCCGAATTTTTAGTCCCATCACTTTCAGTATGAGCTACACCTTTCATGTATGGATGTAAACAAATTTGATGGCTCATATCCCACTAGCTGGGTAACTCAAATGGAAAATTATTTCTCTTTGTATGGCATTACATATGAGTTGGCCAAACTCTAGTATGGTGTTCTCCATCTAGATCAAGAACATTGGAAACCATGGCAATGGAGAAAAAAGTCCCGCCAAGGGTATGTGGCTTGGATACAATTTGTGGAAGATATTTATGAACTCTTTGACACTGACACTAACCATTTAGGACGTTTGACCAAGTTGAACAAATTTGGCACAGTGGAAGACTTTATAGCCACTTTTGAGCAATTGACTTTATATATAGAGGGCATGTCTAATGATTTTTTTCGAGAATGTTTTATCAATGGCCTCAAGGATGAGATTCGTTCCCATGTCCTCATGGTTCAGCCTTAGAGTTGGGCGGAAGATACTAAAAGAGATAAGGAAGCACAACAGGTTGTATCTTCTCAAACCCAAAAACCATCCTTTATTCCTCACCCTAAACCAATCACTCCCACTCCTCCTTCCACTCCACTAAAGATCCATAAATTAACCATGGAAGAAATGGTTAAATGCCAACTCAAAGGACTTTGTTATAATTTTGATGAGAAATTTTTTCCTGTGCACAAGTATAAGGAACAAAATATTTTTATGGCCATCTCTGAGGATGTTTCATAATACGATGTCGAGGCCCCCCTTTGGTCGAGTCACCTGAACCCACTGACATGACCCCACCCTCCGACCCTTCCGAAGTTGAACCGGTTATTTCCCTGAATGATCTCACTGGGTTCTTTGCTCCCCAAATCCTCAATATAATTGGTTACATTAAGCATTGGAAGGTCATCACCCTTGTTGAAAGTGGAAGCACCCATAATTTTATGCATCGCTGCATTGCCCAAGAAACTAATTGTTATATTTGTGTCGTCAATAATTTTCAAATTATGATTTCCAATGGCAGGTCCATGAAATGTGGGAGTGGTTGTGAAAGTGTGTGTACCCAAATTGGTCAGTACCACATGAAATCTCATATGTTTTCTATCGACATGGGAGGTTGTGACATTGTGTTGGGTGCATAATGGATACGAATTCTAGGTCCCATTCTCATGGATTTTAAGGAATTAACCATGCAATTCAACCAGGAGGGCCAACAATGTAAGTTCCAAGTAATAAGCATTGGTTCCCCAGATATCATCAGTTCCCATCGCATGGAAAATCTACTCAAAAAAGGTTATTCTGGCATTATTGTGCAACTCCATGCCATTCACACCACTGAGACACCCTCTATGCCAAAGGACCTCCAATCCATATTCTCCAAACATCAATTTCTTTTTTCCACTCCACAAGGACTTCCTCCTTCCCATGGTGTTCATAATCATTCCATTCCCCTTGTCCCCAACATCCTTCCTCCAAATTTTCATCCCTATCGTCATCCCTTTTCCCCAAAAAATGAAATTGAGAAAATTGTTCAAGAATTTCTCACCATGGGTTTTATCTGTCCTAGTACGAGCCCCTACTATTCTCCTTTGGTCATGGTACCTAAGAAATAAGGCTCTTGGAAAATGTGTCTTGACTTCCACGCTCTCAACAAACTCACCATCAAAGAAAAATTTCCCATTCCTCTCATTGATGACCTCTTCGATGAATTGAGTGGTGCCCAATTCTTTACTAAACTTGATCTTTGTTCTAGATACCACCGGATACATATGAACAAGGCATACATTCCCAAGACTACATTTCAAAATCATGAGGGCCATTATGATTTTTTGGTCATGCCCTTTGTCTTGTGTAATGCTCCCTCCACTTTTCAAAGCCTCGTGAATCATGTCTTTCATCCTTTTCTCTATCATTTTATCTTAGTTTCCTTTGATGATATCCTCACCTATAGTAAAACCTGGACAACCCATCTTTCTCATGTGGATCGAGTTCTACATCTACTCTATAAGCACCAACTTTTCCTCAAACAATCTAAATGTTCTTTTGGTGCCTCGGAAGTCGAGTACTAGGGTCATATTGTTGGCCAGGTAGGTGTGAGGGTGGATCCTAAAAAGATTGAAGTTATGCAGGATTGGCCTCGCTCAAAAACTCTCAAAAGCTTGTGTGCATTTATGGGTTTAATAGGTTATTATCGCAAGTTTCTTAATAATTATGGAAATATTGTGGCACCTCTCACTTCTCTCCTTAAAAATAATTATTTCACTTTGACTCTCATGGTTGATCGGGACTTTCAAACCTTGAAGGAGGCCATGTGCACATCTCCAGTCCTAGATTTCCTAATTTCACAAAGACTTTTGTCCTGGAATGTGATTCTTCTGGGATAGGAATTGGAGCATTCCTTATGCAATATGGTCAGAATTTTTCCATTTACTAGCAAACAAATATCAGAGCGACATTTGGGCCAATCAATCTATGAAAACAAAATGTTGGCTATTATGCATGCAGTGGATCTTTGGCGCCCTTATCTATTGGGGTAGCTCTTACAAATTAAGGCAGATCATCAAAGCCTCAAGTATTTTCTGGAACAACACCCTTCCTCTTGGGAGCAACAAAAATGGATGACTAAGATATTTGGATATGATTATGAGATCATTTATAAGATAGGAAAATTCAATGTGGTTGTTGATTCACTTTCAAGAAAATATGAAGACAAAGGGTCCATTTTTTCCCTCTCCTTCATTGTACTAGATTGGCTCCAATTTGTTCACCATGAATGGCTACAAGATCCCAAAATTTCACATCTGATCCAACAATTACAAGCCAATTCTTTTGTTTCCCCAGGGCACTCTTGGCACAACGATGAGATTCACTACAAAGGTCGTTTGTGTTTAAGTAAACAATCACAACTTAAATCCACAGTACTTTCTGAGCTTCATGCTGCACCCACAATTCAATGCTCAGGGTTTACCAAAACCAATGATCGGGTCAAATGTTCTTTTTTTTTTGGATGGTATGAAATAGGACATTCACAATTTTGTGGTAGAATGTGATGTTTGTCAATGCAACAAGGGTTAAATATTCAAATATCCTGGCACACTACAACCGCTTCTGATTCCAACTGCTATTTGGAGGGATATCTCTATGGATTTTATTGTGGAATTACCTAAATTGAGCAATAAATCAGTCAGCATGGTGGTCATTGATCATGTTTCTAAGTATGTGCATTTATATTTTCTTAAAAATCCATTTACCGCCTCCATGGTGGCTCAAATTTTCATGGATCAGGTCTTCAAGATTCATGGCATGCCTTATTCTATTGTTTCTGATCGAGACCCCACTTTCATCAACAATTTTTGGCAAGAATATTTTAGGCTATAGGGCACCCAATTGCATCTCGACACAACTTATCATCCCCAGACTAATGGTCAAACTGAAGTTGTCAACAAGTGTTTGGAAACATATTTGAGTTGTTTTGCATCAGAAAGGAAAAATCAATGGGCTCAATGGTTACCACTATCTAAATGGTGGTACAACACTTCTTACCATACAACTACCTGCATGACTCCTTTTGAAGGAGGATATAAATAAAATCCACATTCAATTCTCTCATAATTGTCAGGTGTATCGAAGGTCCAAGAAGTTGACAAAATGCTTAAAGTTTGAGAGGCTATTCTCCGTACCCTCAAAGAAAATTTGGTCATGGCCCAAAATCACATGAATCAACAGCCAGATCAAGGTCACTCTGAACGTCAATTTTTTGAAGGAGACCAGGTGTTTCTTTGACTGCAACCTTATAAGAAAACTTCACTTAAGGCTGGCCATTGTTAGAAACTGGCGCCCAAATTTTATGGTCCTTATACCATTCTCAAGTGTTTGGGATAGGTGGCCTTTCAGTTAGGTTTTCCCTTTAATTATAAGCTTCATCCTATTTTTCATCTCTCCTTCTTAAAGAAGGTGATTGGACTAGCATGAACATCGTCTGCATCAATGCACAGTCATGGAAGTGTTATTCTAATGGAAAGACACAAATCCAACAGATTCTACTTGGGAACCAACTACCATTCCGCAACAATTTCCTCATCCCAGGCCTTGAGGACACGGATTTTTTTAAGGGGGAGGACATGTTAGGGACCTAACCTCCCTAACCCCTCACGTAGGTAGAATAATATATTTCCATGTAACAAAGGCCAATATTAATAAGGCCTGTCAATAAATAATAGTAAGTCAAATGTAAGAAGACCTGATAGAAACTTCTGCTTCTAGAAGGATCTCCCTCTAGATTGTTCTTTTGGATAGACATATTTAGTATAAATAGGAGTAGATGGTATGATGAGTTTTTTCTTGGATATTATTGTAATAGATCTTTTCTCTGCTAGAGGTTTCCYCCCCGAAGASGTAAGTGAATATTTCTATCATTAATCAAGGTGCTCTTTCTGGTGTTATTCTGGTATTATTCTGGTTATATCATTGTTTTTCTGCAATTTCTAGCTAAAATATTTATGTTCTGCATACTATTTATATATGGAATAGTACACTTCATAAATTTCTATTACACAAGGGATTTAGAGACATTGTCGAATATTGACCCATCTTGGCTAATCCTCCACCAAATTCAAACTAGGAATAAAATCAAGAAGAGTGGGAAGATTTTCTCGAAGCTAATTACAAAGACACAAGAGAATCCTAGGAATATTTTTTAAATAAATGAGAACAAGAAGAATGAGAAACATTGCCAACCTTGAGTAATTCATTCCAGATATGTGGTTTGGAAAATCCATGATATGATATAAGTGGATTCAATTGCACCAAATTCTAAAATTTCTGAAGTCAAGAGGAAGATAACTGAAACAGGTAACAAGTCTGGATGATGGACACAGACCTATAAACTCTCAAATGATATTCAAAGAATGTGGGAGGAAAAAAGGAAAAGGAGGTGAGAAGAGTTACGAAACAAAAGGGATCCCGTAAGTTCACATTGTAAACCTACCTAGGTGTGAAAATTCATTAGAGAATCACTAGAGAGCACCCTGACAACACCTGGGAGGAATACAAGCTTGCAAGTGAGTATGGAAGTCAGTGGCACCTAGAAAGCAATTGAAAAAGTTGATATTATGGAGATTTATGAGTCGATACCTATGATTCAACATTATCCCATAAGAATTCCTATCCCATGCATTACAGACTTCCTTCGTCAGAGACTTCATGTGGATACTCAATCCCCAAAGGTATAGTGTCAAAATGACAATGATGGTCACATAAGAGACACGCTTCTAATCGAAGCACAAGAAAATATTTAAAATTGACCATAGGATATATTCCTCCACATAGGAGATATTTCAGACTCTCCCCCCCTACCGAATTTACTTCTTGAAGATTCTAAATCGAGAGATAGTGAAAATGAATCGATACAACCTCCAAGAGGAAGACTCATAGAAGATACAGGTAAAGGTTGTCAGAAATATGATATAATCCTAAGGAGAGAACACATGCAATTTAGCACTATAATATGGTATGAATAAAGAAAAATGGTAGATCATATTAGTCGAGTTGAATACTTAGATTTCGACTCCCCAAAGTCAGGTCGTATTGACTTCCCATTCAACTTCAAATCAAAATATTGCAATAGTCCCAATTCCCATAAACCCCAAGAAAGAGACAATGAGCCTCAGCCATATTCCAATCTACAAATGTGATGAATATCCCAAACGACATCAGTTCATTTGTGAGATATTTTTTGATGCAATAGATATTACAAATGAAGACAAACAAATGACACAATTTGGTGCCACACTTTGAGCCAAGGCCCTCACCTGGCTCATGAATTTCATAGACAATCAACAATGATCGAAGGTAGAGATAAAACAAATTTTCCTCACATTATTTAAAACACAAGATGTAATTCACTTGGCCGAGAAAAAACTGAAAGAGATCAAGCAAAGTCGTCGAGAAACCATCTATGAATATGAAAAAAGATTCAAATATCTGTTAAGTCAAATTCCTTATGTAATAGAAGAAATATTACTTGTACAATGGTATGTGGCATGACTATCAAAAAACATTCTAGCATCATTATGAATGTATGAAATCCATTCATGCAAGGAATCATTGAAAAAGGATCAACATATAGAAATGGATGATTGTTACACATTATTTTTGTCATCCCTATGACTATTAATGATGTAAACCTATATGTTTCCTTCAGAGGGGTCAGTGGCCTAAGTTCCTGAAGAAAGAAGGGAGAAGAACTTTTCTTGAGAAAATAAGTTGCATTTTCCTTTGTAAAAACCCTATTAAAGAGGATTTTCGCATGATGCACTATAGCTAGGGTGAAAAAATGCCCATACATGGGAAAAACGAGCATCTTCTTGATGCTTCTAGAAGGAGAAACTTCCATGGTGAGGTGGAATCCATATGGTTTGGATCTTACTCAATTTCATGATTTAGTGGGATCATCCTAACCTCCTGACCTTATCCTCTTCAACTTATAAAAGGAGAGGAGCTCTCATGGAAAAAGTTAGCTTTTGGGATTAGCTTGGATTGGATTGAGCTCTGGAGATTGTTAGCTTGGCTAGATGAGACACTTTGTCAAGATAGATTGTGAATATTATCAGATCTATGCTCTCAGAATTCTTGGAGTGGAAGTGTGTGGGGAACGAAGGAAAGTTGGAAGGGACGTTGCGACATCAAGGCCACGGTTGTAATCTTTCTTTCACATTTAATATGATACAGTAATATAATTCTTTCTTATAGAGCTTGTTGTGTTTTATTGTATGATTCCTTGATCACATACATAGGTTTGTATTGAGTTTATGCTATCACTATCATTTTGGTTGGTTGTGTTCTTTTGTAGGATCATCATTGTATGAGTGTTGGAACGGAGCTAGGATGGCGATGGCGAGAGGAAGCAACATTTAAACGGTATGTCACCTATCCCTATTTAGTTAGTAAATTCAATTTTTAAAACTTAAGGAAAGCATCATGTTCTGGTGTGTTTTGTTATACATCTAGGTGGATCTAGGGAGATCAGTTAATGTTTGCACCTACCGATTTATCCAATAACAAAATTTGGCAACTCCACTAGGGAACGGATTGTTTCCTAGTTAGTCTAGTTTCCCTTGCTTTGATTTCTTGTTTTTTGGTCTCTAAGTCCGTGGGAGATCCATCCAAACTCTCTGGATCTGAAATTTCACTTTGACTCTTTGTCCTTTTTCCAAATTCCTTTTGATTACAGACATTCCCGCACTTCACCTGTATACAGCCTACGAAAACCCTTGATTTTCGCACCCTATTGTTCAGTCCAGTGAGACCTTCTCACACCCTGCCTGTGTCTAGACTGCGAAAATGCCTAATTTTCGTATTGCACCTCACTACTAGGCTACAAAATTGTTTGTAATTTTTTATTTTTTTTTTGGATTGGGTCTTGTTATCTTTTGATGCCCAGATTTTCTTTGATCAGCTGGATTGAACTTTTGGAACCTGTATTGATCTGTTTACAGTCTACTTGACATTCTTTGAGTTGATTGTACCCATATTTGCTTTGTTTGGTTTTGAAGGATTAGTCTCTTTCTTTGAGTGTGTTTCAATTACAAAGCATGTGTTTTCTTTAGGATTGTTTAGGGAAAGATCATATTTCTTCTGAATAGTTCGCTTTAAAAGAAAACTTTTAGTTTGGGTTTCTTTGTTTTAAGAAAATTCATTATTGTTTTTAGTGAAATTTTTGAAAAAAAAGATTTAATTTCTTTCTTTATATTAGATTGGGGGCATCTCTACATTTGAAGTACAAAAATTGCATGATTCTTGGCATTTTTTGGTCTATTGGTGTATAGTCTCTTTGTATCATTTCTTGAAGATATTGATATTGATGAGTTTTAAAATTTTGGGACATTGTGCATATGGGAATGATAAATTTTTTCTCCTTCTCATAACATAGCTTTCATAGAAATTAAAAGATTGCATCTTGATCTCTTTGCATAACTTTCAAGTTGGTCAAAACACCATAGTGTCCATGCCATATTCCTTTTGAGTAACAACCTTAAAAATAAAGCTCTTATAAAATTTTATTAGACATTTTTATATTTTCTGGTAGCAAACCTACATTAGATTAGTTGTAGGGATTTGGAATAGGTGTGAAAGATAACTTTCCAAAGATGAAAACAGACATAGAATCTTGTGTTAGGGAGCGATGAAATCCACTTATTACATTTTGTATTGGGAATCCCTTCTAACACAAGGGTCAATCACGAGGTTGCATTGAGACTGGCAGAGTTACTCACCCTGCTTTGTCAGTCTTGGTGTAGAGATTGCACGTATTATGGGGGTTGCTTGAAGGTATACCCACAATGATGAGTGGAAGCCTTTCAAGTTGATTTCGGGCTAGATACCCTGCCTTTGCGTGTGGATTAGACTATCGATTTTTTCCCCAAGAATCACTGTAGTAATTGGTAACCTTAGTGGCCTATCTCTCTAGGTTCTTTACATGAGGTGACTGTGGAGGGGCAAGTCTTCACGATACTTGGAATCGACGTTGGCCAAACTCACTCGGGCTCCTTGGAGGGTATACCCATGATTATGTGTGGGAGCTTGCACCAGGGTGTAATTCCATTAAGTAGGTCGTCAACGTAACTTTTCCACCCGCTCTATCTCAACCCCTTCTTACTTTGTTCCCATGACATTGGATTTCATCACCAACTAGTGCATTCATTGTGAGAAGGTTTTGTTTGCTTGCTTGCTTACTAGATTTTTAGCATGTGTTGTTTTTTTTCCCTAGTGGACTCCAGGTTGGATTTTTATTTTTAATGGCATCAGTTCCCAAAATGACCAATGAAAGAACCCTTTTTCTAGGGAAACCTTTTGTTTTTCCTTCTTATGGAACCATTTGTCCTCCTCACATCGCTACTTTGAGCCTTCTAGGTCTTATGATTGGATTTTCGGTGTGGTTGTTTTCCACTCAGGTAATCCTGAATGTAGTAAGTGCTTCGATTGTAACCACTTTCCCCCAAGAACATCAACCTCATGTTGATCCTTCACCTTCTTCACTAGTAAGATCTTCTTCACCTTCTTCACTTGCAAGGTCTTCTTCCATTTCATCTTCTTCGCCGAGTGAAAACTCTCAAGCTAGTAACTCGGTGAATAAGAAGACGAAGAAAAGGAAGAATAAGAAGAAGAAAAATAAGCAAGTATCCACACTTCCAACCACTGCCAGACATGTTGGAAAGAAACCAATTACTATTGATCGTGATGGGAGTGTTGGTGATGTCAATATCACCCAAACAACCCGTAAGACCAAGTACCCTTGTAGGCTTTGTAAGGGTAGCCATATTCTTAATGATTTCCCTGGTCTATCTAAGGTTATAGAAGCATGGTATACACACCCTCGCCAACCCATGTCGTTAGCCTCTAAACAACATGTTGATGACCTCCCATAAACTAGTCAAGATATCGTTGGGAAGAAGAAAAGTAGAGTCAAGTTCCCGTGTATGTTATGCACAAGGAATCATCTAACTCACCTTTTTCCATCGGATGGATGAAGCCTTGAAATTACTAGAAGACACCATTGTTTCACAGCCTCAACTTCCAGTTTTTTATCGCAAGATTTCTCTCAACCCACCTATAGTTGATGGAATGATCAATCTGGTTCCCCTGTCAGTCAGTCTGGTTGATCAAGTGGTCAATATGGTCACGTCCTTGGTTGAACTAGTAGACCAAGTGGTCGATCTGATCCCATCCTCAGTTGATCCCACTCTCCTGTTAGAGAGTGAAACCCAAGCGATTGATCCTTTTCGAAGCGTTGATCCCATTATCCCCTTGGAGAATGCAACCCAAGTGGTTGATCCGATCTCGTCATCGATCGATCCTACTCTCCCACTCAATATTAAACCTGATACTGCCCATGTTTTTCTTGTTGATACATAATCTACCATGCTAGTGGGTATTCCTCCTTCTCCCGTGGAACCCCCTCCAAGTAATGAGGCCATCCGTTTTGATTGGGGTGTGCTAACTGGACCTCATCTTTCCTCTCACATTCCTTTCCAGATTACAGTACAGTTTTGTGGTCGAGACATTCCTCAGACACTGATAGATGAAGGTGCATCTGTTAGTATTTTGTCCTCTTTTGCTTGAAAAGCTTTGGGTTTTCCTCAGCTTGTGTCGGTTATGCAGAATTTGTTAGCTTTTAACAGAAGAACCAATCAACCTTTAGGGACCCTTCTTCAATTTTCTGTAACTTTGGGAGGGAAAACTATCTTTATTGACGTCATGGTAGTCCAAGACCCCTTCGATTTCACTTTACTCCTTGGGAGGGATTATGTCTATTCCATGAAAGCTATTGTGTCTACTCTTTTTCATGTGATATATTTCCCTCACAATGGATGAGTTGTGACTGTTGATAAACTTTCATTCGTTGACCCCATATGGGTTGCCTCCCTGAATGGTTCTTATATGAAGATGGAATCACCCCTGCCACAGATCAATTATGTGGCGTTGTTGCCCATAGCTTCAAATTATGATGACTTAGATCCAGTAGTTGACATGGTGATATCTTTGATAGGGTTGTTAGAGCTTGATCTCTTTACTCCTGTCACAACCCTCGACATGGTTTCCTTCGAAAGTGTGTTTCTTCCTTCCAGAGTGTGTTTCTTCCTTCCAGTGAAGAGCTCTTGGAAGCCATGATCGAGTTTCATCCCTTGACATAGTGTCATTCCAGAGGATTTTCCTCTTTGAATCCATGATCATGAAGAGAGTTACAAGGATAGTTTTTTCATGTCTAAGGCAACCTCGTTAAAAAATGAAACAGAGGTCTTTTAGCATGATTTTCTTATTTCAAGCTCATTTAAAAAATGAAACCATACTTGAGCATAGTTTTCTAATTTCAAGCTCATTAAAAAATGAAACCACTTATGAGGACAGTTTTTTTGTCTCTGTGGCAACCTCGTTAAAAAATGAAACAGAGGTTACGAGAATAGTTCTTTTTTCTGTATCAATCTCATTAAAAAATGAAATAGTTTTCCCCCTCTCTATTTGAGTCAAGTCCTTCGTCTAGTATTTGAAGCTTCATCTAATTCTCTTTTGCAGTTAGATGAAACGAAGCTTGTGAGGGATTTTCCTCAACCTCTAGAATTCATGCTGAAGTTGAGCCGCTATCTTCTTAAGCTAGGGTCTACGTACCAACCATGCATTGGGAAGTCGCAAGCATAGTTTTCTATGGTTCAAGCTTGTGTAAAAATCAAACCACCTACCTCAAGCATATTTTTCTATTGGTTCAAGCTTGTGTAAAGATGAAACCAAGTCTAAGCATAGTTTTGTTTAGTTTTTAAGCTTGTGTAAAAATAAAATCTATCCCAAGCATAGTTTTCTTTTGTTTTAAAGCTTGTGTAAAAATGAAAACAATCCTGAGCTTAGTCTTTGTTCTTTCTCATGCTCGTAAATACATGAAAATAAGTTACCGAGCTTAGTATTTGTTCTTTCTCATGCTCATAAGTCAATGAGAATGTAATCGAGTATACTTTTGTCACTTTTTCAGACTCGTAAAGGTTATATGAAAAAGGAACCCCTGTTAGTTCCCTTTAAGCTCTTTTTAGACTCTCTAAACATGAAAAGATTGTCGAGCGACCTTGTTATTTTCACGCTCATTAAATTATTTGAAGAAAACGTCTGTTGACTGATAGTTTATCTATTTTTCGGTCTCATCAGACTACTTTATGAAAAAGGAACTGAGATATTTCTCTTTAAATGTTTTTTAGACTCTCAAAATATGAAAACCCCCGAGTGTTCTATCTTTAGACTCGTTAAAATTAACATCGAAAGGTCCATATGGGACTGAACCACTCCTTCTTAGGGTTTGTTAAACATACTCTGAGGGACTCATCCGAAGGATGAGCTTACATTTACAAGCATATGTTATCCTCCTCAATATTGTGTAAAAATAAAGAGGTACTCGCTAGAAATGGTGGGGAAAAATTGGGAAAGAAATGTATCTAAATCTGTATTCTGGGGAAGAGTCACTTTTGAACATGAGACCCTTTCACTCGCTTTGTGTCTAGGTTGGAAAATTTGCTTGTCTCTTGATCATACTCCTTTATAAGATTACAAATTGGTATGTGATCCCTATTGTTGAGTCAGCGTTTCCAAGACATTTGTTGTGTCATCAATATGTTCAAAAAGATGTCCAACCCGAAAATCCTTCTATTGCGTCAGCCATTTCTGTAGTCCTTAAGCCTTCTATTGCATCGACCATCCCTGAGTCAATCCTGAATCACTTGTTACTCTGATCTACTTCAAATCTTGTTACCCATTTCATGTCATTGATGTGGGATACATTAAGGCCCTCCTGTGAAGAGTCGTTTCCTATCAAATTCAACTCATTATCCAAGAATTAGACTTAGAAACTAATTGGTACCTTGGAACTTGCATGCATCAATGGTAGGTTTCCTCTCTTTCGACTGTGGGTTTTCATTATTGACCTCTGATCGGAAGGTTCTGCCAAGTGTTCGACCTCAACTCATTGATTCACATTTGTTGGATTGTACTAGAGTACCTTGGGATTCATTGACATTAATGGTGATTTCTCTTGCACTTGTTAACGGTATTCACTAACGACTGGTAATCAAGTGGTTTCTACCATGTTCGACTTCGACACATGTATTCATGGTTAGATTCGTACTATAGAGTGGTGGAGATGAATACCCTGGATCTTTTTTGATAGATTCAGGTTTCATTGGAGTATTTTCAATTTGTATTGTTGCATAGATCCACATTGTATGTCTCGTGGCTATGTTTAAATTTGAGTCTTTAACACATAGATCCACAGTGTATTTTTGGTGGCTATGTTCAAATTTGAGTCATATTGGCATGGATCCACATTGTATGCTCGGTGGCCATGACCTGTCTTACTTGACATGGATCTTTGCATGTCGGCATTAATGCTCTAAGTCATTTGTATTCTGAGTATGGGAATTCCTACCTCAGTGATGATATATTATTGTACTGTATTTCCTTGTTTGTTGGCAGGTTTCTTATTGACTATTCCTTGTTCCCTACACACACTAGACAAAGTATTTAAGCTATCACTCTTTTCTAACTTCATACATTAGGGGGATCTGTGTTACACATTATTTTCGTCATCCCTATGATTGTTAATGATGTAAACCTATTTGTTTCCTTTATAGGGGTCAGTGGCCTGAGTTCCTGAAGAAAGAAGGGAGAAGAACTTTTCCTGAGAAAAGAAGTTGCATTTTCCTTTGTAAAAACCCCATTAAAGAGGATTTTCGCATGCTGCACTATAGCTAGGGTGCGCAAATGCTTGATTTTCATAGGATACACCATAGATAGGTTGCGAAGTGTTAGTAGGCTACTATATAGGGAGGGTGTGAAAATGCTCATACATGGGAAAAACAAGCATCTTATCGATGCTTCTAGAAGGAGAAAATTCCATGGTGAGGTGGCATTTGAATGGTTTGGATCTTACTTGCTTTCAGGATTTAGTGGGATCATCCTAACCTCCTCACCTTATCCTCTTAAACTTATATAAGGAGAGGATCTCTCATGGAGAAAGTTAGCTTTTTGGATTAGCTTGGATTGGATTGAGCTTTGGAGACTGTTAGCTTGGCTAGATGAGCCACTTTGTCAAGATAGATTGTGAATAGTATTAGATCTATGCTCTCAGAATTCTTGGAGTGGAAGTGTGTGGGGAATGAAGGACAATTGAAAGGGACCTTACGACATCAAGGACACAATTGTAATCTCTCTTTCACATTTAATATGATACAGTAATATAATTCTTTCCTATAAATATTGTTGTGTTTTATTGTATGATTCCTTGATCACATACATAGGTTTATATTGAGTTTATTCTATCACTATCATTTTGGTTGGTTGAGTTCTTTTGCAGGATTATCATTGTATGAGTGTTGGAACAGAGCTAGGATGGCGATGGCGAGAGGAAGCAACATGTAAATGGTATGTCACCTATACCTCTTTAGTTATTAAATTCAATATTTAAAACTTGAGGAAAGCATCATGTTCTGGTGTGTTTTGTTCTAGATCTAGGTGGATCTAGAGAGACCAGTTAGTGTTTGCACCTACCGATTTATCCAATAACAATGATGAAGGAGAATCAACTTCATCAATAATCAAGAATATATTAGAAGAAAAACTTGCAGAACTACAACAATGCATAAAAGACATGTCCATTTCACAAAATGAAATATGGTGCACCATTTTCTCCAGTGAAGGAAATAGAAAAGAATACTATATATTCAATGATGCATTGCATATAGCAGTCTGACGTATTCAAATCGAAACATTCTGCGACATCTATGAAGGCGTAAAAAATCATGCAATAAGGGATTTTCCACGCAACTTGAGGAACGCCCGACCAAAATGGTGTCATATTTGTGAGGAAAACAACCATTCTACACAAGAATGTCGATTAAACAAAAAAATTAAAATGAACATCCATGCAGTTGATAAAAACAGATGGACAACCAAAATGTCAACCATGGGAATGGAAGTGGATACAAAGTTCAAGGCCATGGGGGTTATCAAGGAAGAGGTGGACATGGAGGAGGATGAAGACAACGAGGAAGAGGACATGGTCGAGGTCGTTATTATTTCTTTAATTTTTTTAAGGAGGACCACATAAGTCCTAATTTCCCCATAAAAAAGAGAATTGATATGAAGTTATGCAATATATGTGGAGTGAGGGACCACTCACTTGAAGATTTCTCAATTGTATTAGAGAAAGGGATGAACAAGAGAAATGTGAACCTATTGCATACAGTTCCCAAGCA
This sequence comes from Picea engelmannii, assembly GCA_009831015.1. Lineage (NCBI taxonomy): Eukaryota > Viridiplantae > Streptophyta > Pinopsida > Pinales > Pinaceae > Picea > Picea engelmannii. The sequence continues at coordinate 23,910 of WSFP011376269.1, forward strand.
AGAAATTCTAAATTCCAAAAATATCCATGTAGTAACATGATTAGGAGTGGGTGAAGAAATCTATCCAAATCTACCATCCCAGCAAAGGGGATATCGAAACACATATCCCGACCCTGAACATGAGGAAAAACTAATGCAGGAAGAAATGGAGTTTTTCAATAATATCAAACAACACAAATTGAATGGAAACAAGGGAGGATAGTCATTCATTCTAGACACTTCTTTAGAAGAGTTTCTCCAATTATTAAAAGAAAATATCTTGGTCGGTCGCCTCATCGACTTACTAACCATTCTGAGAGAATACATAGAATATGAAAGACTAGTTAAAAATCTTTGACAATTGTCATAGGAGAGGAATACAAATGACTTAGACTTGCAATTCGACCTAGAAATTGATGGCTACATGATTAAGAAAGTTATTTTTGACTTCTTCTTACAAGTAACATAATCCTAAGAGAAACATGTATTTGACTTTGGAAACCCCCACTCTTTCCAACAATGAAATTCCTAAAGCTATCAAATAAAAGGTTCATTGAACCAATTGGCACACTCAAAAGTGTCATGACTTCCATAATGGGAATCCCAACAAGATTCAACTTTGAAGTCATTAACTTGGTCAAAGGCATCCCCACATATCCTGCATTAGTTAGAATACCATGGGGTTGGAATATGAAGGAGATAATCTCACTTGAAATGGATAGGATTAAACTGAAAGGTAGCTACAGTAAATTATCATAACCTTGGACCCAAAAGAAGAAAAAGATTGGGTTGAAACATGGGATAAATCCTAGGAGGATCATTTTTTGTACCTAGTAATGAACGAATAAAAATACTACATTGAGCCAAACAATGAAGGATAAATCTTAGTTAGATCACCTTTTTCAATAGGATAGAAATCAGATACAGAACTTGACAACTCAAAAATGGAGAATTATGAAGCCCAAGCTAAGGAGTTTTGGTCGATAAATATGATACCAATAGAATGATATAGAACATGATTCTCAGTACAATTAGTCCCTATCATTCTAGATAAAATGTTAAAACAAACACCAACACTCATTCTAACTAATACACAAATGAGATACCCCCTACATTTTAGTGAAATAAATTCCCTAATGATTCATGTTGAAGAAGTATCTAAATCAGTTAGAGAATGGGAGAGGGTGCATATTTTAGTAGATCCATTCACCATCGAGGAAGCCCAATGGTGGGAAACCCATTAACCATGACTTCAAATATGGAACATCGCTACCTTATACTTTGTATAAAGAGTTGCGGAAAAGTTTTTAGTAGAAGTCGAAATCTTGACTTGCAAACTTGGGTTCAACCCATTCGCTCACATTTACCAATGTGAGAATGAGTGGTGAAGAGCAGGATATAGGGATGAAATGGTATGGCCACACATGTCCAAAAATACACTGGATGAAATAATACACAATTGGTATAAAATTGGAGAAGCAAGTGGCCACACGTTCAACTGGAATGAAATTAAATAAAATTTAATCATAGATTTTGAATTCATCCGAGAGGAGGCACATTTGCAAGAGGCCACAAAATAAATCAAATTTGTTCTCAAAACAAAAATCTCGATGAAATACAAAATAGAGTTAAAGCCAAAGTTGACATAGGATCGACATCGACTTGCAATTTTGTGTCAATGAAAAATCAAGATAGCATAATGACTCATTGACTAGACATGGAAAACATAAGTTTTATGGGGAAATATTTCAATGGAAGGGAATTCATCTAGGAGTAAATAATCGTGTAAATACATTATATTCAATATCCAAGGAAGACAAGGAATATAAAGAAAAACCCGACTTCCCCCAGAGTTATAATAAGGTTGTAGAAGGAGAATGACAATTAGATGAATCTAAAGCACTCGAGTGGATGGATGCAGAAGTCACAACTAAGGAATTTGACATCTCAATATATGGTAAAAAAAAAATGGCGAGAATAGGTGTCTATTGGTTAGAAAAACAAAATACACATATAGTCGACCTATTGCAAGAATATCAGGACGTTTTCACACACGATTACAAATGCTTGAAAGGATATGTGCAAGAGATGGGGGAGATGAAAATCGACCTCATCTTGGGGGCCAAGCCATTTAAAAATAAGCCATATAAGCTAGCACACAAGTATAATCCCATATTTCAAAAAGAAATAGAAGCAATGTTAATCTCTGACATCATATACTATGCCAACAAGTAAGAATGGGAAATCCCGAAGGTCATGCAACCCAAAAAGAATGATCTAAAGAAACTAAGAATATGTGTTAACTTCCATAGGTTAAATAATATTATTGTAACCAATCCATTCCTGACGTCATTCATCGATGTAATCATTAATGAATTCACCAGGCATGAATTTTATTAATTCATACATTTATTCTCAGGCTACAACCAAATACCTATTTCAAAATAAGATAAGGGGAAAACAACATTTGTCTCTGAGTTCAGGTCACTCACATAGAAATTAATGCCATTTGGGCTCAAGAATGCTCCATAAGTATTTTCTCAAATAGTGGTCAAAGCATTTCAGGAATATATCTCCAAAATAATGGTTATGTAGTTTGATGATTGAACCATTTACATCATGTCGAAAGACCACATACAATGGCTCAGAATGATGTTGGAAAGATGCAGAAAAATTCACTTGTATCTAGATATAAAAAAAATGCATCTTTTCCACACCAATAGGTATTGTTTTGGGTCACATTGTATGCAAATATGGAATCAAGGTCGACATGGCCAAAATAAAATTTATTCTTGACCTCAAGCCACCAATCAATCAAAAGAAAATAAAAATATTCTTTGGGCATACTAGATACTATGGAAACTTTATTCGACATTATTCTAATAGAACCTTCCCAGTCAATGGCGTGTTGAAAAAATAAGTTGAATTCCAATGGAGCCAAGAATGCAATGAATCTTTTGAGTTGTTGAAGAGAAAATTGGTAGAAGCGCCTATATTAATATTTCTAGACTGGTCTTGAAAATTTCATGTCCACATCGATGCATCCAACATTGTTTTTAGCTCATTCCTAGCCCATCCATATGATGACATGGTCAATCACCCCAATGCATATGTCATTCGAAAGTTGAATAAAGCCAAAATAAATTATTCAACAACAAAGCAGGAGGCTCTAGCCATGATCTTCACCCTTCAAAAATTTTGACATTATTTACTGGAAAGCCCATTAATATTCTTCACGGACCATCAAGTGCTTAAGTATTTAGTAAAAAAATGGCCCATGAGGGAAAAATGGTTGATGGCTACTACTATTCCAAGAGTTCAACTAGGAAAAAATAATTTCTTCCCAGAAAATCTATCCCAACTGGAATAGAGGACGAACTAACTGATGCACATTTATTTTGGGTTGAAGCTACACCCAGAGAACTTGAAGAAATCACAAAATTTTTAGAAGAGGGGAAGGATCTTGATGATATCCTAGCAAATCAAAAGAATATCCTAGCATTAAAAGCAACACCATTCACTCTCATGAATGTATATCTTTATAAAATAGGAACTAAAATAGAATATGCTCCCTGGAACATGAAGTAGATGATATAATCAACGAAGTGCATGTGGGAGGCCATTTCCAAGCCGACATGATAGCCAAAAATATCCTTCAAGGAGGCCTTTATTGGTCGACCTTACATAAGGATTTTCGAGAAAAAGTGAAGAAATGTGATAAATGCTAGAGGATGGGTCGACCCTTGTGGAAAAATGAAATTTCATTACATTTGTTAAATCCTAGTTTACCTTTTGATATTTTGGATATTGACTTCATTATCCCATTCCTCAAATGATCCAAAAAAATTGGGTTGAATTATATCATCAAAATAGTTGAATATCTAACTAAATGGGTACAGGAAGAACCGGTTGAACAAAGACAAGACATCCTTTAACAATATTTCTACCAAGACAAATTTGGAACACAAGACAAAGATTCTACCAACTGAACCAGTTAGAGAAAGAAAGGATGCTTGCAAAACAAAATCAAAAGGCCCAAAAGAACCAATAGAAATCTTGTCACAACCGACATTTCAAAAATAAAGATATTAAGACACTAGATTTGGTATTATTATATGGTAGTCAGATAAAGGGAAATATACAAAAATTAGAAACTTCGTGGTTGGGTCCTTACTTGGTTGAGGACATCCGACCATCAAGAGTAGTTCAAATAAGGACTTTGCAAGGGAACCCCTCTCACAAACTAGTAAATGGGACCCATCTAAAAAATATAACACATAGTAGCCTTGAGACCTGTTGGTAAAAACCTCTTTGGGGGTGCTAGTAGGATCTGACTAGGTCAAAAACCCTTTATTTTGGCTTAGTTCGAAGTTGAGATTAAAGAAAATATAAATAAAATAAAATAAAATAAGACAAGCAATAAAAGAAAAGGAAAGGAAATAATAAGAAAAAAAAGAAGGAATTAAGATAAACAATAAACAAGTTGGTTGTTGGAATTAGGTACAAAATTGTTTGAAGAAAAAAAGTTATATGATCGACTTGAATCACCAAAAAGAACTCATTCAAGCCAAATGTACTTAACATGAGAAGAGAATAGAGCCCCTAGTCATCAAAAAGGATACTTAGAGAGGAAAAGTGAAAAATAGAGGAAGCTTTTCTTCAAGACAAGATTTGTAACACTACTTAAACAAACGAGCCAATCACTCCAACGAAAGAGAAATATCCCATTCAGCCAACCATGAAATCCTCCTATCAAGCAAGCATGAACACTATAAATCAAGAGAGTGAAAAAAATATAACTCAAGTGAGTGTGTAAATTACAAATCAAGTGAGCATGATCATCTTCAAACAAATCAACAAAAATAACATGGATTCAAAAAGTCAAATATTAACCAAGTGGACAAAGAAACGAAAACTGACATGGTGGGATAATTTAATCAGAGATCCTCGATCAACTGGTAAAAACCAACCTGGCCAATAAAATAAAACAACAAAAGTTGATCGAGTCAGACGACCTCCACAACAAAGGAAAATTGACTTAATTGAAACAACTCAACACTAGGAGTACTTTGCCGCAATCAATGCACGACAAGACAAGATCAACCACCACTATGTCATCCACGGAGCTATCTGATCACATGAAAAAACATTTACACCCACAATTACTCTTGAATCACATAAATCAATGGAACCACTGTCTGAATTAAAGTCACCACTTCACCTCCCACCTATAAATATGTTGATTAATTGGGTTGGTTTTCATTGATGTCAACGCTTGAAGAAAGTTCGGTAGCAAATTCCAATAGCACAAAGGTTTGGGTAATGGACCCACATTTGTTTGATGTATAATGGTATGCATTTTGATTTATTTGTAGGTAAGACTATTCTATATGGATAGTACATGTCTTGCCATTTCTGGTGGTATGTGGAACGTCACATAACTCCTCATGGTTAGAGAGTTATGGCCATGTGAAGTTGGAGAACCCTCATGAGTCATCTAGAAGCCCTAAAAGGTCAAAGTAGTCAAAGTTCTTACAAAGAAGAGATTATTTAAATAATAAAGTGAAGTGACAAAATAAAAAATGATTATTTAAATAATAAAGTGAAGGGACAAAGTCAAAAAGGATTATTTAAATAATAAATTGATGTGACAAAGTCAAATAGGATTATTTAAATAATAAAGTGAAGTGACAAAGTCAAAGAGTATTATTTAAATAATAAAGTGAAGTGACAAAGTCAAGGAGGATTATTTAAATAATAAAGTAAATGAAGGACTTTCTAATTATGGAAAGTGGTTATAAGAAGGTTAACCATAAAACGAGGAAAATGGGTTAAGTGGTCAAGTGGCTATTGGATACATGGACAAGTGGAAAATTGGGAAAATTTGGACATAGGTGACTATGTGGACAAAGTGGCTATGTGGGAAAAGTGACCTAGAAGATGCTTCTAAGAAAGCGACTTAGAGAGTATAAATAAGAGGCAAGGCTCTCTCAATTTGATCACACTTGAGAATATTGAATATATATAGGTGACTGAGGTAACCAAAGGATATCTAAGCCAAATTTCAGAGGGAAGGTGAAGTAAAGAAGGTTGAAATTCAAAGGAGGATAAATTCTTTTGATGATGCTTTCTAAGGTATGTTATTTATAGGTCATCTCACCATTTTTGCAATAACGTTTTTTTATATAATGACTCATACCATGAAATTGGGAGGCCATTGAGGAAACATATCCAAGTAGTTGTGGTAAACATTTCAGCTTGTGGGTCGTTTTATTTTTGGAGTTACACTCCGTGGAAAATAGGGTTTGTGGCTAGTCCTGAAACTAATCTAAAACAAATGTTTCAGTTAAAAATGTCATAACTTATTCATAACAGATCCAAATTCAGTAAGAATAAATGTTTTGGTTAGAGTACATTATGTAGTATTCGTTTTAAAAGTTTCAGATCAATACAACAAATATTCTGTG
>ML852420.1:0-13464 GCA_009831015.1 Picea engelmannii
TTTCCATGTGATACCCCTTAACTCAATTTCTTTTCCTTCCAATGAAAATTTCATGAAAAGTTCTTGAAAATTAAAAGCCACTGTTCCCAATGATTGTAACCATTAGAGTCCTAGTACGACATCAACACCACCCATGGGTATAAAATGATTGGACTATTCATTACATATTCCCCCATAGTAAGATTGATCTTATTACATTTTCCTAAGCAATTGATAGTTCCTCCATCTGCAATCATTACTTGAAACTCTGGTGTTGGATATATAAAGCAATTGAGAGATTTGGCTAATTTATAGTAAATGAAATTATGAGTACTACTGGAATCAATTAAGACTATTACCTTTTTATTTTTGATATATCCTTCGGTCTTGAGGGTTTGAGGAGTGCTAATTCCATCCAATGCATGACATGATATCGTGGGAGTCAAATATTCAGAATAAATCTCTTCTATGTTTTCATCTTGAGATGGTTCTTGTTCTTGTTTTTGTTCTTCTTCCTCTTCACAATATATGTAGAATAATTTCTTCTCACCACACTTATGTCATTTCCTGTACTTGTTGTCACAATTAAATCATAAACCTTTTGATTTTCTTTCCTATACTTGTTGTCACAGTTAAATCATAAACCTTTTGATTTTATTTCCTCCAATTGTTGAGGTGTCAACCTTGTAGGTTGAGGTGTTTTATAAGAAGGAACAATATTCTCTCGATAGATGTTATGAGTGGTCCTTCTAGTAGCCATAGCCATATTTTAACTTTCAACATTTCTCGCCACCCTGAATGCATTCTCCAATGATTTGGGTTCCCAAGGGAAAACCTCATGTTGAATGTTATCCTTTAAAGTTCCTATGAATACATCGATCATGTGCTCATATGGAATATTTGTTACCTTTATATTCAATCTTTGGAAGTTCTCAATGTGCTCTGCAACTGAACCTTTTTGCTTGAGCTTTATCAATTGGCTAAAGAAGGTATTTCTCCTTGTATCTTTATAGTGTGATATCATTTCTTCCGTGAAAATTGTCCAAGTGACGAGTGATTTGCGAGAACAAAGCCATCGATACCACACAAATTCATTGGGTTCTAAATATAAAGAAGAAATTCATACCTTTTGTGTATATTGAAAATCATGTAGATAAAAGAATTGCTCCATTTGAAGTATCCATGTGATTGGATCCTTGCCATCAAACTTCCTCATATCGATCTTAGGAAAGTGGTTGGTCTTCAACCCAAAGTTGGAGTTTCTCTAGTCTTGATTCATCTTCCTTGTGTCCTCATCATGAATTTTATGGGATACATTTTCACTTTCAGGTGTCCTCTCTATTAGAAAAATTTTCAATCCTTCTATGATCTCCCTTTTTAAACCATCCATCTTAGTATCCATTATTGCCTCCAACCTATCTTCAGTTGAATCCATCATTCCTTATACTTCATCTTTTGTTACTGTCTTCTTTTGTAAATCATTTATGTCCCTCACATTTCTTCACCTTCATCAAGAGTCCAAGTAGGATTGTTTGGAGGCTTATTTGGTGTAGAAGTTCCCTTTTTTGGTGGTATGTTGGCTAAGTATCACTTTTAAACCTTGATTTCGAGGCGGTTCTGCTAGATGATCTTTATTCTGTTGTATCTCCAAAATTTCGGCCCTTCAAGGTTTGAAAATTTATTTTTTTAGTTCTTTGATATGCATTCTTTGCAATGCCATAGGTCAGATCAAAATTGGATGTGCCAAGTGGAATTTATGGTAACTTCCCCACACCTTGCTGATTTTTATCCCTTCTATGAGAGCGTACTTGTAAAGCGTGCCAAGAGCACAATATCTGAGATTTGATTCTGAAACTTGTACCAAAAATACTACAAACTGTCGACTATCCAATGAAACTAGTTTCACTTAATTTGGATACTCTTTGAATAATATATCACTGTTTTACCCAGAAGACCTATTTGAGACTAGTCAGATACCCTATCTTTCACAAGGCGTATCTACAAAAGTTGGATGACCCAGAATACGATTTTTTTTTATCACAACTACCTTGATAATTTATGTGAATATCATCTGAGTTTCATGGTATGAAACATTATAGAACAAATTTTATAGTGAAAATTCTTCGATGACTAAATTCAAGATGATTCCAGAACCTTATATTACACAGGTTATATCTCCAAAAGCATAAGTCCTAAGGAGATGAAATTTGAACCCCACATACCTTGATCCATATAATAAATATACTCCAATGGGTTCCTTCTGAAACGTTGTAGAAAACAATTTATAGTGAAAATTCCAAGGTGTCTTAGATGTAGCAGCGAAACCCTGAGACCTTGAGCTCTGATACCAAATGTTAGGAACCAAATATTATGAACCAAATGTTAGGAACCAAATAACATAAAAAACCCTCAGAATAAGTACTCAATGCCTTGAAAAAGAGATAATTTTAGATAATGAGACTCTTCGAGGGGGAATCCTCCTTATACACCACATAAATGTCCAAATACAAGATGATTCCAAATGAAAAGGTCTCCTTGATATATATAGGAGACTAGGAGGTACAATTACAACTAATGGACCAAAGCCAACATAAAAAAAATAACATTACTAATTTAAGATGCCCCAATTAAGGGGTAATATGGCACTATTTAAGGCTTAACATTGATTTAAGGTATATTCTCACTGTCTCAACATATGTATAAGAAGTTGGTCCTGTGTTGACTGCATTTTTGATGCGTTCTTTATCTTCTTTCTTCACCCTGGCTCTTTCCCTCAGAACTTTTCAATTTTTTCTTTGTATTCATCTATCCTTGGGAGGAACATGTCTATGCAATGTTCCTGCATGAAAGTTAAGTATCATGGATCATACTCAATGATGTCTGAAACCTCATCAAACTCATCCTCTCTTGTACAATCAGGGACATTGGGATCCGTCACATGCTTGTCAACTCGCTCTCGACCATATAACACCTCAAATGTGCCATATCCCATGGGTATATGTGCATGGGTGAGATCCATTCTGAGAAAACCCCCAAAAGCGATAGACGAAATCCTTAATAAGAGAATCCCCTAAGCATCTGGAACATTAATCACTACTATATTCATAAGAAGGTTGATATGGGGAAAATCAATAAAAATTACCTCAATGTTATCACATAACCCATAAACCTTGACCCTTTTAGAATTGATTTCGCATATGTTTCCATAGGGTTGGGTCATATTCAAACCAATTTGTTCCATTACCTTCAATGACATGACATTCACAGAGGCCCCAAAATCTAGCATAAAATTGTTCAGGAAGAGGCCATTCATGCCCAATGAAATATAGAAAGGAGTATTGTTGTCCTTTTTCCGATCGAGATACACAGTGTTCAAAATGATTGGAGGATCCTACATCTCATTTGGTACCTATAATAACTTCAAGACTTACCTCCTTACAGAAAGGATTTTGCACATATCTTTCACAGGGACCATCATATTTAACCTCCCAAACATGGTTTCAATGTCTATGTTCAACTGAATATCATCTGTTGGAGTTTAATTTGGAAGCAACTCATGTATTGGAGGTGGAAGTGGTGAGACCAACTTTTCTGTAGATGGAGTAGTAGCGGTAGGTTGTGATGGAGGGGCTGAAGCTTGATTTCTTCTGGTGTATTCTAAATATTTCCTCTTCCTTAGTTCCTTCCTCTGATCTTCTATCAATTGATTCAAGACTCGAAGTCTCCCTTCTCTTCCCCCTGTATTCTAGCTTTGTCAACTTATTCCTATGTGACTTCTTCCTCTTGGAAGTTAGATATCATATCCATGAAGTTCATACTTTCAAAAGAATCTATCTCGTCGGGAACACTCATCCTCTCGGTGAGGTTCTTGGCATAGAGAACACAATGGTGTATGTTCTGTGTCAACCATCCCAACTAGTTTCAAAGTATTAGGGGCATTTGCCTCTTGTCGAGGCCTTGATTTCCAAATTGTTGCATCTCTATGTTGTGTACTAATTTAAGGTTTGGGGGTAGATTGATTTCTCTCCACAATATTTAATCGACCCATGATCTGATTTTGTGCTTGGACAAATTGAGCACTCATCTAATTTATCTTGTGAGTCAAGAGGGAAATTGGATCAGGAGCACTGCTACTGGAAGCCTTAGTCTTTGTTTCTGCCTTGACACGAAGATACTAAAAAGGATCAACCTTTGAGTCAAGGATATTTTCTTCAATCTCTACACTTTACCCTTTGGCTTGTGCCAAAGTGGTGGAGTTCTTGTCCTTCAGAATAAAGCAGAATTTTCCATCAAACACATTCACATAAAGGAGACGAATTTCCGTAGCGATAGGTTGCAAATCAGTCAGAATCTGACTTTATAATCTGTTGAACCAGGTGTCAAATTTTCTCATTGTCCCATTCTCCTTTTTCTTTATTTGGTTGAACAGAGCAACCAACATCCCATTGTATTTCTTCATTGTCCATATGTTATTGAATAACTTGGAAAAATCCTCATAAGATGTTTTGTGATTGTCAGGTATCCCTCTAAACCATCTATGGGCATCTTTAGTCAAGGATGAGATAGTAGCCTCATGGCTACATCATCATGTTATGCTTCTACATTTTCCATGTCTTGCCCTACGACATAGAGATGATAGTTTGTAGTGGTGACATTGTTTCCCGGAAACTTTGGAAACCATTTGTGATACTCTTTTGGCATTGTGTTAGGGTATCTAGGGATGGTGGCCATGTTAATGGGTTTATAAAGGTAATTTTCCCAAGGGTGAGACATTGGAGCAAGGGGAAGGGTACTATGAAAAATGGTTTTTACAATGGGAGACCTGAGGTGAGGCCTTCTTTGGTAAACCTTAGAATGTTTGAACTTCCCCGGGGAAAGGTCTTAAGGGAAGAAGGGATTTTGGAAGGTGGAGTTGTCAGATGAGCTTCAATAAGAGCTCATCAATGGTGGAAGGGGAACATCCTTTAGGTGGAGTCATTAGCAAATCTAGGGAAAGTCTTTGAGATATCCTGCAAAGTGTCATTAGGGTTTAGAAGAGGATTCAAAATCCTCCCCGACAATGGAGCCAAAATGTTATCACACAAGTTGTTGGTTGGGAAAAATATGACCCAAACCACAAAATGTCGACAACTAAGGGAAAACCTACACACTGTCAACTTATATAGGTATTCTCATCACTTTAGAGATGAAGTAATCACCTCAAGGGGGAAATATCGGTGACCCTGGGGGGAAAGAGATGGAAAATGAAGAGATGATGAAGAGTCCCCCTATATGTAAATTATGGAAGGTAAGAAGAACTTGAAAAGAGTCTTGTAGATGGTAGAATATGTGCCACAATATAGAAGACTTTCCAAGGAGTAATGGTACTTGTTATCCCCATTTTGTGGATAACAAAGGATATGATGTCTCGAGGCCCTCAGGTTGCATATATGGAGTTCCAAGAGACTACATGACCAAAAATACCCTTTGCATAGATGGAAAACCCACTCACCACCACAGATGGTCACAGGTTTACAAATGGCATCCACCACACCAGTTGGCTTCCAAAAGGCAGTAGGCCTTGCTCCATGAGGTACAAGTTGGTATTATGGTGAGCATCATTTCAATATTTAATCCATTTGATAATGTTTTATATTATATTCCTATATATTTCATGATATGTGCTTGGAAATTATGCCTTTTTTTTTGCTTCACCTTGGTGGTTGACATTGTGTCCTAGTAAGTGGTTTTCCTTGGGAATGGGTTTGCTACTGGGAACTCCCTTGATAAGCCATTGTACTGTTCCCAACCATACTTACCATTTTCCATAATTATCCCCCTCCATTTCATTATCTCTTGGGATTTTAGGGTGTATAGACCCAAGAAGGGGTTGTCCCTCATTCTATGGGAATAAGGGGCTAAAGGCCCAAATGGGTTGGTGTTGGTTAAAAGATAAAATCCTTATATAAACCTTCAAGATGCTTCACCCATGGATCACCCAAGAAATTAATGAAATGATTATATTTGAATAAAAGGGGACCCACAATATAAAAAAAATGCTTAAAATGTTAGTTGTAGGATAGGAGGTCTCATCATGAGCTGACCTATCATGTTCATGGATATCTAGTGGTATGACATTTTTCATCATCTGGTCACCAAACTAGGGGATTGGCTCTCAGTTGCATGGATGAGAGAAAGGGGGTCTCATCATGAGCCAAACTTCTCATTTCCATTAGGTATTTGTGGGTGACATTGCCACCACCTGGTCACCAAGCCAGAGTAGCGACCTTCAAACTCTCCTTATGCTATTATGAGAGAAAATATAAATGAAGAGAGATAAAAGACAATTGATGGGCTTGGAAAAAGTGCATTGCGGACAAAGGTACCACACAACCTCTAAAAAGGCACCCATGAATGAGACACTATGACACCTTGTATTTCATGAGCCCTATGCTCATTGAGTCTTGACCCCTACCAACTCATCCACTTTACATGGCTTAGAGAGGGACCTCTTGGAAGCTCTCCTTGACCTAAGGAAATATCTACCCAATAAGACACCTCGTCAACCCTCCCATACTTAAGCTGGACAAGTCTTATAGTGTCTTTGAGTTGTTAATTGTTTGATATGGTGATCTTTGATGCACATGCTTATATGAATTATTTATTGATTGGATCCACTTATCATGATTTTATGACTTGAGATCATTGGAGGGTGTGTTCCTTTGTCTTTGCAGGACCTAGCTGGTGGAAAATTTTGGGAGAACAAACCTAGCTTGGGATTCCATAGGGATGCAATCCCATAGGTTGGATGTTAGGGGACCTCATGCTATATGAGAGAGAGAGATGACTTGGATGGCGTTGATGATGATTTGGACAACCTATCCCACACATTACTTTCCAAACGATTTTCCCAGGAGGGACAAAATATTCCATTTTTTCAACTTGATGTCATGATCTTGGGGGCTATGACATGGTGGTGAGGTGCCACTCTTTGACACATGGATGCTTGAGGAGAAGAAGGGTCTTCACCATGATATGAGTGTCTATATGCTTGACGCATGGCCTTTGGAGGTCCATCCATGCTTCTCAAACACCAATGACTTCCTCAAAGTGGAAAAACATCCCCTAAAGGGGTGATGTCCTCCTAAATTAGGGTTTAGTTTTTCCAAAAGATGAAATTTTAAGTGAATTATTTAATATTATTTTGTTAAGGGGGAAAGATTAGGGTTGTTGACCCCTAATCTTGTGTTTTAGTCCTTAATTTGCTGACAAGCTATGTTAGCTAAATTTTTGTATAAATAGAGATCATAATATCTCATTTTAATCATAACTCTCTCTCTTGCAAGAGACTTGGTCTGAAATTTTCACACCCCTTGGATCTTTTATCTCTTGTGAACTTTTCTTATGGTTATTTTATGAATGTTGATGGAGGAGGCCTAGCGCTATCTTTGGATGATGCTTTCTAGCTCTTGTGGTGATTTGTCTTGGCATTTCTCTTGATCTTGGTATGGTTTTCTACTATTACACTATCATTTTTTAGTTCAAGTATTTTTGTGCTAGGAGCTAGGTGGGAAGTATAAGGGAATACACCCCCACCATAACCTCCATAATTTTATTGCTTCATCTCATTGATTAAGGGTTTTCTAAGAGAAGTATAAGGGCATGCACCCTCTTATCTTAAACCCTAGCTTAGGGAAACTTTCCTTGGGGAGTAAAAGGGCTTACACCCCCAAGGAAGTAGCTTCTCTAATCTCCTTGTGACTCCATTGACCCAATAGTAAAGGCACTAATCATACTCTTTTTTCATTGGAGATATAAAATCGTTGCCTCGGGAAACACAATCTTTGACTTTTTCAAAGTTCTCTTGCTTGAAGTTTATTTATCTCAATGAGAGGAGTCTTCCCCAATTAGGGTGTCCACTCTCTCCCGACACTCTAATTGTTGCTACAAACTTTAAACTACAGCCATTAGGGCTGCATAACCATAGCTATTAATACTCTCATAACTCTTAATCTAACCCTAGACTAGCTCTCTAACTTTCCTCATTTACTCCACTAACTAGAGTGCATCTTTTGAGGTAGTTCTTGGAAACTTTTCATGGTTAATTTTGATGATGTTTGCCACTGAATGCTACAGCCATAAGGATGAAATTTTCTGCAGAATACATTTGTTACAACAACCATCTAATATACCTTCTTAGGTCCCCCTTTTTCAGCTTATGTTCATTGTTAAATTTGATGTTGATTTACTTAACTAGTCTAGATATTTATATGTTGATTTTAGATGTTTTACTTGCTAATATAAGCTGATATCTACTGCTTCCAATTAGGGAAAACAATCCTAAGTTTCTGATCCAACTAACATATATCATTGCAAGGTGTGTTTTCTTGTGTCTCAGGTAGGTACAATCATTCAGAGAAGCACTATACTTATGGGGAAACCATTACTTGACTTGCAAGGAATATCTCCCTACCTTTCATTCCATTTAGACTTGACCTCTAGGGGTTTCATTTTCACTTCCTTCCATATCCATATCAATCCCCCTAGGGTCACTGGGATCGCCTAAAATTTTGGTGCCATTGCCAAGGATGATTTTGAATCCTCTTTCAAACCCTAAAGACACTTTGGTAAGCTATACTAAATCCTTTCCTTTATATTACCTAGAGACTCCACCCAAGGGACGTTCCCTTTCCACCTTTTAAACAAAACCTTTCCTAAAAAATGGCTTGTCTAGCGACTCCACCATGCCACCAAACAAGTGTGCAACTAACAAACCTTCCAGGGCTTGTAAAGAACCACCCAAAGGGCCTAGTCCCCTAAATTTCCCCGTTCCTTATATTTTCTCTTCTACCTCTCTTATCCCTCCATCCTCACTTGTTGTATCCACACCTCCACCTTCACCCATACCCTCTTCACCAACTGTTACCTAGATCCTGCAAAACAAAGAGGCACACAAACCTTTGGACATAAAAAAATCCCTGGATCTCCTCATAAGGTCCCAAGGGAATTCAAAGAATGGCCACACATTTTTTCAGGGGAAGACCTTATTGAACCATAAGATCACTTGTATCTTTTCCTGTGTAGTATAGAATCCCGTGAGCAACATGAGGATATCCTGATGAAACTTTTCTCTTACATTTTTGTTGGAAGGGCCAAGGATTGGTTTGAAAACATTCCCTAGGGACATTCACAAATTGAAACTTCTTTCAGGAAACTTTCACCAAAATATTCGAGAAAAGAGAGATTATCAATCCTTGTGTAATCAACTCCACAACTGCAAAAGAAAAACAAGGGAAGATATAAGGAATTTCAACGACAGGTTTAACAACCTCGTAATATGCTTTCCTTAGGATTTGAAACCTCCTCAAGCTTCCATTCTCAATCTATATATATCAACTATGAAAGATCCGTATGAGGGTCTAGTTAGGAAACATCCTACTTCTCTGTTTGAAGCTCAGGAGAAAGGATGTGAAATAGAAGAAAACTTAGCCAACTCCCTCATACAAGAATTAGAGAACCCCAAGAAGGCTCTTCAGATTAATTAGATTGATGAATTTGTTTCACCATAACTTCCCACATATTTCAGAATTTACCTACAAGAGGAACAAGAGAAAGAAACTGATACGGAAGTGTGTCTCATGATCAACCTTTTAGAATAAAAGAGAGAGAGAGAAATTTATAAAAAACACCTCACCCACCAAATGAGTTACTGGAATTAGAAAATAAGAAAGCCACCAAGTTGGACAAAGTGAAATTATCACAATACTTTCAACAAATATTTGCAAAACCTCTGGACGAAGTGAGGTATGAGATCAACAAAGTTAAAGAGAAAGTGTCTCTCTAAGACAGTACCAAAAATGAAGTGGGTCATGACAATGTAAACCATCAGGTTCTCGAAGAAGGATTAGAAAAAATGTTTATTGTGGTGGATTCCCCTTTCATAGACGAAGAAAGAAAATAAGGGTCTTGGGGCTTGGATTTTGATGGTGCACACTCAAGTGTGGGTTGAGGTGCAGGAATAGTCTTAAGGTCACCAGATAACAAGACCACCTTTTTTTCATACAGACTTGATTTTGACTGTACAAATAACATTGATGAGTATGAAGCCCTTATCTTAGGAATCAAAATGGCCATCGATATGAACATCAAGAACCTGCACGTCAAAGGGGACTCTGATCTAATTGTTTCACAAGTCAATAGGAAGTTTTCTGCAAAGAACCCAAGGTTAAAAAAATATAGAGATGTTGTTTGGGAGGCCATAAAGAGGTTTGAAAACTTTTCCATTGAGGGCATCCCTAGGGAAGAAAATCATTTGGAAGATAGTCTTGTTGTGTCTGCTTCAAGCTTACAACTTTCAAAAGAAATCAATTTCTACAAGGTAGAAGTCAACTTCAAACCTTCATTACTTGACAACTTGGAACATTGGCAAATTTTTGAAAACGACAATCAACTTCTTCGCTTTCTACATAATGAGGGAAAATTCTCTGAATCCCGAATAAACTTGATGGTTGAGAAGGAAAGCATCGAGATCATGGATATAGCCAACGAGCCCTTACCCAAAGGAATTGTTCCTTTGGAAAACCTCTTTGACTGAAATGATATGTATAAATGGAAACCTCCCAATAAAATCATTGATGAGATTATTGATTGCAACATTGGAACAGAAGAATCCCCAAAGTTAATCAAATTTGGTAAAGGAACAACGAATGGTGAGAGAGAAAAGATAAATACACTTATAAGAGAGTTAAGGATGTTTTCTCTTGGTGTTATGAAGATCTAATGGCCTACCGGGGGGATTTTATACACCACACCATTCCCCTCATTAATGGCGCAAAGCCTTTCAGACAAAAGTTGAGACAGATGAACCTAAAGGTTTCCCCACAAGTAAAGAAAGAGTTACAAAAGATGGTTGAGGCAGGAATAATTGAACCTATTAGATATTCATCATGGGTGTCTAATCCAATCATTGTAAGGAAGAAGACCGGTGAAATCAAGATATGTGTTGATTTCAGAAACTTAAACCAAGATTAACTCAAGGACAATTATCCCTTACCAAACATGGAATATCTTTTGCAAAGGGTAATCGATGCAGAGATGATGTTGATGCTTGATGTTTTCTTGAGGTATAATAAGGTTTTAGTAAAGGAGGATGATCAACTCAAAACTGCTTTTACCACCCCTTGGGGAACCTATAAGTATTTATGAATGTGCCTTTCATACTCACCAACACAAGGGCTACTTTTCAGTGAGCCATGGACTATGCCTTCAAATATTTGATCAAAACGCTCATAGATATCTATCAATATGATTTTAACGCCATTTCTAAAATGAGAGAACAACATATTCAACACTGAAGAACTATCTTCCAAAGATGTAGGGAATATGGCATTTCTCTCAACCCTAAGAAACCAATTTTTGGCGTTGACAAAAGGTAAGTTGATGGGACACATCATTTATAAATACAGAATCATGATAGATCCTGACAGGGTTGAAGCCATCAAGAAAGTCCCTCTCCCTAAAGATAAGAAATCTTTGCAATCCTTCTTTGGAAAGATTAACTTTATTAGGAGATTCGTCCAAAACTTTTCTGAAATCGTTAAACCTCTTAACAAGTTACTAAAAAAGGATGCTCATTTTGAGTGGGAATGTTAAGCCCTAATATTGGCTCATTATGCCTTAATTGGGGCATATTATATGAGTAATGTTATTTTATTTATGTCGGCTTTAGGCCATTAATTGTAATTATACCTCCTAGTCTCCTATAAAAACCAAGGAGACATTTTCATTTTGAATCATCTTGTACTTGAAAATTTAAGTGGGGTAAAAGGAGGTTGCCCCCTCGAAGAGGCTTATTATCTGAAATTATCTCTTTTTCAAGGCGTTGAGTACTTTTTCTGAGGTTTTTCTCTATTATATTGATATTTGGTTCTTAACATATGGTACCAGAGCTCAAGGTCTTGGGGTTTCACTATTACATCTGAGACACCTTGGAATTTTTTCTATAACGTTTTTTCTACGACGTTTCAGAAGGAACGTATTGGAGGATATTTAGTAGATGGATAAAGGTATGTTGGGCTCAAAATTTCTCTCACGAGGCCTTATAATTTCGGAGATACAACTTGTACAAGATAGGGTTCTGGAATCATCCTGAACTGATTCATTGTGGAATTTTCGCTATAAAATATTTTATGTAACGTTTCAGATCCTGAAATCTGGAGGTTATTCAAAGAAATTAGTAAGTTATCTGTGGTAATACGTTCAACTTTTGGGTCATATTAAATTTGTAGATACACCTTGTGTAAGATAGGGTATCTGACTAGTCCTATTGACTAGTATCAAGAAGGTGTTCCAGGTAAAACAATCATAACTTGTTCCTAGAGTATCCAAATTGAGTGGGACTAGTTTCATTGGATCGTGGACATTCTGTAGTATTTATGGTGCAAGTTACATAATTTATATCAATTATTTTGTGCGGGGAACTCTATACAAGTGAGATCTCCTGGAAAGGCCAAAAATCGGCAAGTTGTGGGGAAGTTACCGTAAATTCCACTTGGCACATCCAATTTTGATCAGACCTGTGGAATTGTAGAGAAGAAATATCATAGAACTACATAAAAGAAAGTTTCATACCTAGAAGGGCCGAAACTTGGGAGATACAAGAGACGAAAGATTGTCTAGCAGAACCACCTCAAAATCAAGGTTCAAAAGTGATACTTGGCCAACATGCTAGCCAAAAAGGGAACTTCTACACCAAATAAGCCTCCAGACAATCCTACTTGGACTCTTGATGAAGGTGAAGAAATGCTTAGGGAAATAAATGATTTACAAAAGAAGATAGTAACAAAAGATGAACTACAAGAGATGATGGAGGGTTTAAAAGGGGAGATCATGGAAGTATTGAAAAATTTTGTAACAGAGAAGACACCTGAAAGTGAAAATGCATCCCATGAAATTCATGATGAGGACACAAGGAAGGTGAATAAAGAATGGAGAAACTCCAACTTTGGCTTGAAGACCAACCACGTTCCTAAGATTGATATGAGGAATTTTGATGGCAAGGACCCAATCACATGGATATTTCAGATGGAGCAATTATTTGATCACCATAATGTGCCACATACACAAAAGGTACGAATTTCTTCTTTATATTTAGAACCTAATCAATTTGTATGGTATCAATGGATTTGTTCTCGCAAATCACTCATCACTTGGACAATTTTCATGGAAGAAATGATATCACACTATGAGGATACAAGGAGCAATACCTTCTTTAACTAATTGATAAATCTCAAGCAAAAGGGTTCAGTTACCGAGAACATTGAGAAATTCCAAAGATTGAATATAAAGGTAACCGGTATTCCAGATGAGCACTTGATTTATGTATTCATAGGAACTTTAAAGGATAAAATTCAACATGAGGTTCGCCTTTGGGAACCCAAATCATTGGAGAATGCATTTAAGGTGGCAAGAAATGTTGAAAGTAAAAATATGGCTATGGCTACTAGA
>ML852420.1:13850-30352 GCA_009831015.1 Picea engelmannii
CCAAAGCTCTCAATTGCTTTGTATATCCAATGCCATAGTTTCAAGTAATGATTGCAGATGGAGGAACTATCAATTGCTTAGGAAAATGCAATAAGATCAATCTTACTATGGGGGAATATGTAATGAATAGTCCAATGATTGCTGTTGCACCCTTTTCGTTACCTTGGTGAGATAATAAGAGGTGCTTACATGCCCAGTTGGGTCTTGCTGAGAATGACAGTTGTAGAGGAAAGAGTTAGAGAAAGAAAAACAAAACTATAAGCAAGAATTAAACTAATACAAATTAAAATTACAAGCATATGGGTATAGAGATAGCAAACACAAAAAGACCAATATCACCAATGTTTTTAGGCTGATCTATTGATGAAATCAAAGCACAATGAAAAAAGGGGACTATGGGTCCCTTCTTCCTCCAAAGGAAGGCTCTTGGACCCTCACAAACTTGCTCTCCTTACAACAAGAAAAATAAAAATGGTGATGAAAGAACTCCTTTGCAAATCCACTCAATGGAGAGGTGGATTGCTCAATGAAATGGTGCCAATGTCCTTTTGTCAAGGATTGAGTCCTTCAAACAAATTAGGCAGCATAACATTACATAGAATTCCTTGAGAAAATGAGGTGCATTCATGGCTTTTTATAGCATGGCTTTTTATAGCATTGCATTGGGTTATTGTGTAACTCCTTTGTAGTGTGAAAAGAGGCTCTTTAGGGCATTATTAGGTCTTTGACCAGCCTACCATTCGGATTCAGCTCAGATTTGAGGGTCAAATCACCTTGGGAACTGATCCATAAGTGGTTGGGAGGCCGACCACTTCAATAAATGCGCCGTTTAGCAGGTGCACAGATTTTTGCGCTAACAGCCGCGCATCGTGCGCGTATGCGCGCATGCGCGCATGCTACGTTTCTGTTCCGCGCATGTGTGCGCGCGTCCAACTTCTGTAAAGCGCTCTTCAATTTTGTGCTACTTTGTATAGTTTTTGACCTTTTTGGAATGCTGTGAGATTAATTCAAGGCCATGAATGACTTCATTACTGTTTGACAATGCTGAGTTCTTGTCACCATGTGCAGACGAAATTTCAGTGATAACAGATGCCCCCTGATGGATGAGGTTAGGAGCATAGGTATAGCCGAAATCCATCAATGTTTCTTCTACTGAGAATGTTGTTGTAAGGTAGAGCAATAGTGGGATCGTTCAGAGCAATCCGTTGGAGAGAAAAGGAACCGGTAGGACCCGACCTTCTATGAGGTGCGAAAAATAGAAAACTGTGTACAAACGAGGCGGGCATGCCCCATGCTTGTGTTATGTAACTCTGAAAAAAGATGACTGAAGTGTTGGTGTAGATGAATGCAGCGCCCTCGGGGGCGGTGAGGATAAAGGCAAAAGACAATTCTACAAAGGAACATACTCTGAATAATAGGCAATGATCGTGGTAATAAGTATCGACGATGATGCGGGCATTGATGGCCCTACCCAGTTCAGAGGTCTTCGGCAAATGATAGAAATAACTGTAATAGTCGCAAAGTAAGACCCACCATAACATGAGAAAGTGTTGGCGTCAAATGTTATGGGGGCCAACGACAACAGGGAGAAATGGAGTTTCCCCCTATGTCGTCCGAGATCTCTCATGAAATAGAAAATGAGAATCAAGATACTGTCGCCCTTCTGGAAAATTGTGTTGATGTCGACAAAATGGGGAACGCGACTCCCAGAAGCAAAGGGCTTCGTGGAATCTACTGAGGTGAGGAAGTGGCAGAGGTACATGGATGAAGTCAAAAAGTGGGAAGACTCAAGACTTCCCTTGGTTGAAGGATGTATGATATAAAGAGTGGCCACAACCGGGTGACAAGGTTGAGTGTCAGGGGGACGACAAGACCGGTGATAAGTTGTGCCAGAGGTGGGACAAGGTGAACAAATTCAGAGGGTAGAGATAAATGACCTGTGGAGTACTCTGAAGATATGGACGATGCCGACAAGGGTAGATGATAATTAATGCTCCAACCAAGGGTGACATGGGTTGCGCGTGGCCAAAAGGAAGCAAGTCGCCAACGGTGACGACAAAAGAAAATGTAAAGACTGGAAATAAAGGCGTTTGTACAATAAATAATGAATAATTGGGGAGAAATGTACAAATACAGAAACGGGTGCCCCAGTATGATATGGGTGGCCCACGAAGGGCATAATGCTCTTGGAAAACTAATGAAGGGTGGGGGCCCCATTGGTGAGTTTCTGTATGAGGAAGGTGAAATGAAGATAGGTTCGTAGATGGGCAAACTGATGGTGGATGAAATGAAGGGTTCATGATACTGCGGAGGTGCAAGTAAAAAAATAGAATCGTAAAGAGATCATCTGGGAGTAAGCTAGCAAAATGAAGAGAAGAAGTATGTGGTTGATTCGCAACATGATGAAAGACTATCGGGACTCCCATCCCTAAAGGGTAATGAAGAACAACATGAGTGTCAAAAGTGCCAAAAGGTGCTATGAATGGGACAACTCATGTGGGTAAGAATGCTACCAGGTAACAGTACCGAAGGTGCAAATGGAGGCGTGGGTACTGCAGAGCCGGGAATGAGGATCCTAAAGGCCAATATCAGAGGGTGTGACTGGAAATGTAAATGAAATACAGCAGGAGAGACTACATGCCAGTGCTGAGTATATACCTGAAGGGATGATGGAGATGAATGATGAACAAGTACCTGCACACAGAACAACCAAATACCCAAAGTGAACAACATCTAAAGAGAATCAAAGATATGAGCATGTATTTGATAAATGTGACTATGCGCGTGCGTACTTGACCATGATATGAAAAAAAGGCACCCCGGGGGCTCAGGATAAAAAGCGACCCAGGGACTGCTGTGATGTAGGTGACGGGATGCTGATCCTGTGGCTGAAGACGGTTTGAAAAATGGACACCTTGGGCTCCCGGAATGGTGAGTGGAAGTTTGGCAAAAGGCCTATATATAGCTGTGGGGCCCATATTGCCACCTCATTTGTACCTACTGCAATAGTGACTGGACGAGCAATTTTCAGAGGATATTTGGAGATTCAGGGAGGACGAGGCATCCAATCGACGATTTGCGAGTATAAGGTTAGTGGTATGATCATCCTGCATAGAAATAGGTTTTCAATTTTTGGGAAGGGGCTGTACGAAGGGTCGTACAAAGGGTTTTTAGGGGGTCTGGGCCCCACATGCGTGGGCGATCGGGGGAGAGACGCGCATAAGTGCACGCCTATCCACCAGATATGTGCGCATGGGTGCACGATGGAGAGAATTTAAGGCGCGCCCAAGGGGCGCGCCTGTGAGTTGAACAGGAGCGCATCAGTGCGCGCCTATGGGTTGGACAGACGTGCACCTGTGCGCGTCTGTATGGTGAATAGGCGTGCTTGGTTGCGTGCCTATGAAGCACACAGGTGTGCACTGATGCACACCTGTGTAATGCATAGGCGCGCATATATGCGCACCTGTGTAATGAACAGGCGCGCATGTGTGCACGCCTGTGGGTAACAAAACCGCGCCTAGGAGGCAAGGTTGAAGGGTAAAAAACGAGTCTTTTTGATGCTGTTGATGGTTGCATGAGCTGATATAGGACTATGTGTTGTCTGCAGGTGGACTGTGGTGACGATGCCAGTGCGGTGGCGAGAGAGATACTGGGCCCAGTTGTGAGACGTCGTGGCCATTGAGGGGCCTGGCGTGCATGCGACTTTGGCAACCTGTGGGTTGCTAAAGTTTTTTGAGTGCCCTTTGATACGGGCACAGGAGTATTTATTGCAGTTCCTAATCCAGATATGGAGTCCAGCGCTGCACTTCTTCCTCGTGCGAGGAGAGCAGATCCCCTTCACTGTGGTGGAGGATATTTATTTTCTGACTGGGCTCCCCTTTCAGGGAACACCTCTACTGACAGAGCCTGTGCTGCCTAGGGATACAACCCTTGTCACGATTGGCCAATGATACTTCTCAGGTCGGGACTTTATGTCTGGGACTGTGGTGAGTATCAGTGCAATAGACTCCCTGGCTCATTGCTGTATAGCAACGATGATTGTGCGGATATATGGGTCGCTGGCGACCCAACGGATTAGTGGCGGCCAACTTTTGGTGCTGGAGAGAGTGGTGGTCGGTGAGCGGTTCGCTTGGGGGTTGACGCTGCATGCAAGGATGGTAGAGCAGTTGGACCGCTTTCAGTCCACAGGTGCAGGAGAGTTTGCATTTGGGTCGATCCTAGTGGCCTGGTTCTTAGAGAGGGTGCCGATATTGCGCCTGAGGGTTTTACTGGAGATGCCGGGGGCGCGAGAGCCATGATTGAGGCGGTGGTCGACCATTTTTCTTCGTCACAGTGGTGGTGAAGGTGGCCACTTCTTTTCAGCAAAGGCGGCGGGGATATGGCAGCAGATGCCGCAGGTGATACTTCAGTACCCCTATGCAGGGGTGGACTTTCGGGGTGACCCGGACATGGTGCTACCTCCAGGGGAGG
Source organism: Picea engelmannii (assembly GCA_009831015.1). Lineage (NCBI taxonomy): Eukaryota > Viridiplantae > Streptophyta > Pinopsida > Pinales > Pinaceae > Picea > Picea engelmannii. The sequence continues at coordinate 18,321 of ML852420.1, forward strand.
ATTTTGACCATCGAGGTATGTTTAGTATGTTGGTATGTTTTTGATTTATGTTGTCTTTTGAGATATCAGTCCATATGTAGATGATATAGACGCTGATACTATCTTTTGTCGTTGTTTTTTGCATGTGCAGATGTGGCACCTCACGGGCGCGAGGTGGATATGCAGAGAGCGCCGTCTCGTCGAGATTCGGAGAGACTGTCGCATGGAGAGAGACATCGATGGGAGGATGCCGCGGGGTGACCAGCAGAGCTCGAGAGGGCAGCGAGGAGGCACCGGTTTGATGACCCTGGTGCGGGGCCATCACACGCTCCTCCGGCGGTGGTCGGAGTGGATTTTGATGACATACGTCGTCGTCTGGAGATGGTGTTACAGGACGTGCTTGAGGGCATGTGGATGCATATCCAGGATGAGAGCTTCCTGGAGCAGTGTGTGGGGGTGCCGCCACCATGGCGGGCCATAGTGCGGCGAGCAGCAGTGCTTGCGGTGATGACCAGTGGACGCCTGCCGTCGGGGCAAGAGGGTCCTATGGGTGGTCCACCACCGCTTGGGGTAGGTAGTGGTGGGCCACCACCTCCTCCTGAGGGAGGAGCAGGTGGTGGTGTGATAGAGGCACCCTGAGTGGTGTATGATGTACATCTTTTTTTTTGTTGTATATAGGCTGGTGAGCCCATTTTTTGTACCGAGGTTCTTTATTGGCCTGCGGATACATGTATTTTTGTATGTAAACATTCGAATGGCCTGATGAGCCTTTATATAGATATGAGTATACATGTTTTGAGATCCTGATGTTGTCTAAATGTGTTTTTTGCTGATGATTTTGATGATGTCTATTCTATATATATGCTCTGACAGGGTTTGTGAGATGTTTTATGTATGTGTAGTTTGATGTGATATATGCCAATCTAACACCATGTTAGCTATTTGATCTATTGTTTGATTCAATTGTCTTGGAATATGTGTAAATGTAATGGAATCAAAATGTCGAGATAAAAGCCTAACCTGCAGGTATTTGCGAAAGAGGCACGGATCGTGTACACAGTAAACATTGTTGAGCTGGAGAACGACTAGTTAAGAGTCGAGGAAAATGCTAAGGTGACGAATATGATGATACTGGGCGTCGGCCAGGAGGCCAATGACAACAGTGTATTCATCTTGGTTGTTGGTTGCTGGCCCCAAACATATGCCGCTTGAATGTAGCATTTCATGTGAGGGGGTGTAGAGAGCCCAAGCAGCCGAAGCGATATTTTGCGTCCAACGGCTGGCACCATTAGCATAACCAATGTGGTAGGCTGGTGGAGAAAGCATCTATCAATAGCACAAGGGATAGTTTAGACGAGAGGGGAGGAAAAAAAGATTAAAAACACTAGAAAAGAAATAACCTAAAGTAGAATGACTACTTTTAAGCATAAAATTTCTTGAGATACAACCCGTTGATGGGTTCTTTGAGAGAGAGGCCTTCGAGAGAGGCCAGGATATATGCGCCTTTGGTGAGGCAATGTTGGATAATGTAAGGGCCATGCCAAAGTGATTCGAATTTTCCGTGGCCAAAGGTATCATGAGCGATATCATAAGCCAGGACGAGGTCGCCTTCGCGAAATGATCGAAGGTTAACATGGCGATCAAAGGTAGCCTTGGATCGTTTTTTAGCTGCCTCGTTGTTATGTAAGGAAGATCGACGATCTTCATCCAGAGACTCCAAGTTCAGCAAGCGCTGCTCCATTGGAGCAGTATCAGGTAATAGCTCAATTGCGGTGCGTAAGGTGGGAATTTCACACTCGATGGGAAGAGTTGCCTCGACCCCATGGACTAAATGGAATGGTGTGAAACCAGTAGTGGTCTTCACTACCGTTCGATAAGCCCATAGTGCGGAAAATAACATATGATGCCAATTGGTTTTATGTTTATTAACCGTGCGCTGTAACATGGTCTTGAGGACTTTGTTCACTGCCTCGACCTGTCCGTTTGACTGAGGGTAATATGGTGAGGCAAACTCATGAGAGAAGCCTAACCGAGAGGAGAGTTCAACGAATATCTCATTCACGAAGTGTTTCCCATGGTCGGAAACGAGTTGGAGGGGTACTCCAAAGAGAGATATGACGTGGTTAAAGAAAAAACGCGCTGCAGTGTCAGCGGTGTTGTTGAAAGTGGGCATAGCTTCGGCCCATTTGGTGAAGTAATCCACGACGACAACAATGTATTTGTGACCATTGCTGGAGGGGGGATTACAAGTCATAAATTAGATGCCCCATTTACAAAAAGGGCCGGCAGTAATGACAGGGTGAAGAAGAGCAGGGGGAGCTTGGGCTTTGTTGGCATAGAGCTAACATTGCTCACATCGTTTCACGGCATGAATGCAATCATGAAACAGGGTAGGCCAAAAGTAACTGGCTTGGATAATCTTTTGAGCAGTGGATATACCCAAAAGATGGCCCCCACATGCGCCGCTGTGGCAGTCGTTTAAGACTTTGTCGGCCTCGTCAATAGTCAGGCATCGACGAAGAATAGTGTCGACACCCCATCGGTATAGGATGTCTCCGATGAGGAGGTAGCGGGGGGCCTGGTGGTGAATACATCGATAATCATCTCGTAAAAGGTGGTTACCGAAATTTTGAGTTCGTAGGTAGACGAGAATGTCGCCATACCAAGGATCATCCGAAGTGATGTAAAAGAGATGTTCATCAGGAAAGTCGATATTGACGGGGGCACTAGTGGTGTCAGAGGGGAGGGCCGTGACAAGTTCGGCGATAATGAGGGCCTTCTTACTCTTAGGTGTTGAGAACTCGAGGTTGTACTCCTGAAGGATAATGATCCATCGAGCGAATTTTCCATTAAATTGTCGACGGCTAAGAAGGTACTGCATAGGGTTGGAATCTGCGACGACCTTTGTGGTGCGAAGCAGAATGTAATGGCGCAGTTTCTGGACTACAAGGACAACGACAAGAGCAAGTTTCTCTTCATGTTTATACTTCAAGGGTGGTCCTGAGAGGTTCTTACTAACGTAGTAAATGATGTGTTCATGATTATCATCTCCGAGCTGGACGAGGACGCCGGCTACTGATACAGCTAATGTTGATACGTAGAGGATGTAGTCGCGATTATAGTCAGGTGCACTAATTAAAGGTGCATTTGAAAGTGATGCTTTAAGATCGTCAAATGACTATTGGGCGTGGTCGTCCCAGTGGAATGGGATGTCATGACATAGTAAGCGAAGGAAGCCGTGTGCGCATATGGTGTAATCGGGAATAAAGTGTCTAAGAAAGTTAGATTTTCCCTGTAGACTCTAAAGTTGCCATAAATTCCGAGGAGGTGGAATTTCAGTGATAGCTTTGACTTTGAGGGAGTCTACGGTAATACCGCTTTGGGAAAAAATAAAACCAAGGAGGCGCCCTGCGGTGACACAGAACACACACTTGAGAGGATTCAAGTAGATGTTGTACTGGCGACACCGTTGAAAGATGATTCATAAATCATTGAGATGCTGGGTGCATTTCTTGGATCGAGCTGTGAGGTCGTCCAAGTAGGCGAGGATGATTTTAGCCAGATCGTGAAAGATGTATGTCATTGCCCACTGGAACATTGCGCCGATGTTTTTTAAGCCGAAAGGCATGACACGATATGAAAAAGTACCCCACGAGGTAATGAATGCAGTTTTATACTGATCGGCTGGGTCGATTTGAATTTGGTTATAGCCAGAGAATTCGTCCATAAAGGAGAGAGCCTCGTGGCCAGCGCAGTCGTCGATAATTTGATCGATGAAAGGTGCTGGAAAGTTGTCTTTGGGACATGCGTTATTGAGATCGTGAAAGTCTATGCAAACGTGGATAGTGCCCTGTTTTTTGTCGATGGGTACAGGGTTGGAAACCCATGAAGTGTAAGCGATGGGGTAAATAAACCTGGCAGCGCGTAATTTGTCAATTTCAACTTTGATAGTCGCTGCTTTGGATGGGTGTAGCGGTCGTTGTTTTTGGCGAACTGGTGTGATGTCGGGCCAGGTGTCGATGCGATGTTCAACAATAGATGGATCAAGGCCAGGCATTTCCGTGTATGACCAGGCAAAAATATCCCTATATTCTTGGAAGAGGGATTTATATGTGGTGATTTCCTGAGGAGTGCAAGCAGCTCCAATGGTGATTTCTTCGACGATGCCAGTTTTAATGGAAATGTTGATTTTGATGGTGGGGGAAATGTTGGCCATGTTGCCTTCTTCAAACGCTTCAGGGGCAGGAATGGGATTGTTGAACTAATTGATAGGCCCGGATGGGATAAAATCTTTGGTTTTGATTGTGTAAATGGGGATTTGGTTAGGAGGCATGGGGGTTTCCTATGGAGAGAAGAGTGTGCGGTGATGTAGCACATCCCAGGGAGAGTCTGGGCGGTTTATCTCTTCAATTATTTCCTCGTCGCATTGGAAATGCCGAGAATACAAGGGGTCGTGAGGAGTGATCTCGGTGCCAGTGTGGTTGCCCCCTGATGGAGAAGCAGAGGGAGCAATGCCAGGAGATGGTGAGGGTTCACTCGACATAAACCATATATTGAAGTAGTGAGGGGTACCCGTGGTGGTTGGGTGGAGAGTGTCCGTAGGGGAATGAGCAGGGGAGTTGGGGGGGTTGCGGCGTAAATCCTCAGAGACATCATTTAAGAACCATGGAGGCGTTGGAAGTGCCTCTGGTTCGGGAGAAATGACATGAAGATCCTCTAGTGACGAGGTAATGTCAATTATCACCTCTGCGGGTTGGTGAAGCAGGGCCAATTGACGTTGCCTGTAGTCAAGGATCAAAGGACACTGGTATGTAAAATGAGCTAATGAATCGCAGAGAGAGCAAGGGCATCTCATACGTTCATTGACTGAAGTGGTGACATAGCGAATGCCAATGATATTTGAAGAGGACGTAGTAGGGCGTGGGTTGTTCTGGAAGTTCTGGCGTACGGCCGCTAATGTATACCGAAATAACGACAGTGCTGGGAAATGATGGGTGTAATGGCCATACTCTGAATAGATAGCACAAGTGTATTTGGTCCTCAACCCTTTACTACTGGAAGGTTGGGTGGTAGTGGGGGGACTAGCAGTAGTGGTGGGTGTTGTGGGAGTTTGATTGAGGGGGATAAAATTCCATAATTCAGGTAGTGATGGACAATTGTTAGTTTGGTGGCCCTCTTTCTCACATAGTGCGCAAGGTGGTGGGATGCGTGGAGGAAGTGGAGAGGTGGGCTCTTTCTTCTTTCTCCTGCCCCCAGCTGTAGCCGAGAGGTTAGTGAGTGGGGGGGTGGTGGGGGTAAGGACAAGAATCATCATGGGAAGTCCTTCTTGTGGGGGAAGGGATGGTCGAGGGACCATCTCTGGTGGGTGTAAATACCAAACTGGGATTGCTAACACCATATTAGGTAGTGTGAGCGTTGCGGCTACCTGAAAAGCTTCAATACCTCGGGGAGGGTAAAAGAAGGGAATTTGGGTGAGGGGTTGGGGGAGTGTCTCCCAGACGGTATTACTCCCTTGAGGGGATGTGGATTCGTGGATTGTTGAGGTCAACGTGTGCGCAGGAGGCTCCGACGGGAGTGGTTCTACGACTATTGAGACGTCAGGAATGACTGAAGCCTCCTGAGGAGGAAGAGCATCCTCTGTGTGAGTTCCATTAGATGAGATGATGCATACTTGATTAGCAGGATGAAGGAGTGGTGGTGCTCCATGGTACGTCCCTAATAAGGATGGATCTTTGAAAATCCCAGGACCCATCTCTACGAGTGGATATGCGTCTTGGTTGGTGTGGATGAGAGGAAGAATGTTATCAAGGTTGGCAGATGGGTTAGGCTCATAATGTGAGACTTGGTCAATGGTCACGATCTTCCCATTGTGGGGGAACATCATTGTCCGAAAGACGGAAGAGGCCACTGCCTTCATAGCGTACATGTAGCTACGCCCGAACAAGATATTATAATCGAGTGGGTCGTCGATAACTTCGATATCAATGAGAATAGTCTTGCCCCCGAGTTCAACGACGACATTTTGGACGAGCCCTTCAGGAGAGGATGGTCATCCGTCGTAAGCTCGTAATGTGATGGCAGAGGGTATGAGTTCTGGGGAACCAAGTTTCTGCCATACTGTTTTGGACATGATGCACGTAGAGGCACCTTCGTCGATGATACATTGATGAACTGTGATGTTTCGTATTTTTACTGGTATTTGAAAAGTGATCAAGGCGGGAAGACGAGGTTCTCCGCTATCAAGATCAAAGGTGATGAGTCGAGTATCGATAGGGTCGACTGCCCCCAAGGTGGAAAGTAAATATTTCCACTGCGTAGGACAAGTATGGAGGACTTCCAAGACTGACATGGTAGCCGGGGATTGTGCTAAGTCATCTACCAAGCTATAGTTATGAGCTACCCTACTCTGTGGGTTGTGGACATTCCTGCGCAAGGGGATGCGAGGGATGCATAGTGGTGGTTCAGCGGAAGGGCGAGGGATCACCAATGGGGGTCCCATTGGTGTAGGGTTTGTCTCTGGAGAGATGGGAGTAGACTCAACGGGTGTATGATACTGACGATTACGCGTTTGCAGAAGGATTTCTTCCTCACTGGTGAGGAAAATTGTACGCTCTACTGGATTGTTGGGGTTGTGGTACTTCCCTACCTGAGGTGGGAGATGCTTTGTGCCCTGTTGGGTGTTTATCACACCTTGATGTGGAATAGGATTTTGCAGTACGGCGGGAGGGGGTTGTTGCACGTATTGTTGTGGTCCCTGTTGAGGGGCAGTTTGCGCAAGAGAATGAGGAAGACTACCCGAGTCTTTCAACCATTTTAAATCAGCGATCTGGGGGCAATGGTGAGTGTAATGACCGAAATCACCACAAAGAGCACAAGGGAAAATGGTTTTAACATTATTTCTCCCTTGGAGTTTGTTGTTATTGCCCCCTTGGGGGTTTTGGTTCCCTTGGTTTTGGTTGCCCCCAGTGGGTTGGTGCTGTGGGGGTTGATTCCCGCCTTGACTTGGGTTGTTGTTATTCCTATTCTGTCCTTTCTTCTTGGCATTGTTTGATGGGTGAGTTGGGTTGGCTGTATTCAACTGTTCAAAATTTTGGTATTGTTGAGCAGCAGAAGGTTGAACAAAATTTACCCCCGCATGTGGATGTGGGGGAGCCATGGGTTGTGGAGGACCAGGGAATGTGAAGTATGGATTTTGTGGTGGTGCCGATCCATAAGGTACGTAGGAAGGCGTAGTGCTTTCACTAGTACTATAAGCTGATGTTGAGGGAGTACCACTATTTGTGGGAATAGGTTGATGTATGGGAGGTGCCGGTGGTGGTCCACTGATGGGTGGTGGTATAGCAATAGGGTATGGATGTTGATAAGGGGATGGGGGGTAATAAGGAGTGCCCCCATATGCTGGTGGGTATTGAGGTGTTCCATACATCGGTGGTGGTTGGGGTTGTGGACCATGGTGTGTGGTGGCACCTATTAGTCCGTCTGCTGAGTGAGACATCCCAGGTTTGTCTTGGCCAAATGGCACAGGTTTTGGAAGATCATGGAGTACTGTGTATAAGTACCCTAACTGTGCATAAATGAGGTCATACTATTGGGCCTTACTGATGGCTTCCTCTTTGGATTGAGGGAAGGTGGAAGCTACATCCTTTCCGAGGAGAGAGACAAGTGATCTAAGAAACCAGTCGAGACATTGTTGCTTGGTGGTTTCTGCTTTACACAAACTATGTCGCCTACGCCACTCATGAATGTGGTCAGCGATGTGTGTGGCTAAGGTTTGTTTGAAGTTAGACAGTAGTTCTAGACCATTGTCATGGTGGATGGGTAATTGGAAGAAGGTCAAGAATTCTTTGGCCAATGACTCAAAGGTCGCATGGGATCCTGCTTTTTCTTTGACATACCATTTGGCTGATGGGCCAGTAAGCGTGCGTTGAAATAATCGCAGTCTGATGGAATCATCCATAATGCTATTGGAAGAGCACCATAGATGAAAGGTCATGACATGGTTGGCGGGGTCATCCCATGCCTTTCCTTCAAAATTTGGTATGTCTGAAGGAAGTTTTGTTGGCATTGCAGGCCATGTGGCATCATGCAATATAAGATCATTGGTGAGTTTGGTGAGATCCGGTATGTTGAGAGAGGCCAAATATGGCATCTGTAGTGGGGTGGGAGGATTAGCTCCGGCCATGGTGTGTTGTGAACCTGACCCTTGATGGGGACTAGGTGGGTTTGTGCTCCCTCCTTGAGAGGAAGTGGGTCCCCCGCTTCCGTGTAAAGGAGAGCGAGTGAATGGATAACCTTGGGAAGTAGACCCAAGTAATGTAGAACCAAGCAGAGCTGATCCTAAGATAGTATCACTCACAGGAGTGTGTGAAGGAGGTACCGATGAGAGGGTATGACCATATACTCCCCCTAAGATAGGAGGGAGGTTGAGCAAGTGTCGTGAACGACGGGGGTTCTGTGGTTCCCCTATGATGTCAGACTAGTTGTGTGAATGTGTGCAAAAAGTGGTGAGAAAAATATAGAAACTAGAGTCTTTGTGTTGAATGTTTACACAATATATATATCCAAATCAAACTGTAATCAAATGTGCATCATACATAAAATGAGAAAGAAACATATATGTGGGTAAGTGGGTTTTGTCCACGTGGGGGAATCAAAAGAAAGCAAATGCTCGTGTCCTAGAAGATGTAACGTCCTTCCTCTCAAATAGCACTGGACCTTCCAATAGTACTCAATAGTGGGGTATGAAGTCACCAGAAGAGAAACTAGTGAAGGATGAAATAATTGGTTATAATGAGGGGTAGAGGGGGCATATCCCGAAAGAGCTGGCGATATTTCCCAATAGCCACACAAAATCCAATCAAGGTGTAATTGCAGCCCACAATTGCCACCTGGATAGATGTCCTAAAGTTGGTCACTAGGTACCTCGGTCAAAGTGCGACATTTAGATTTTCGGCCTAAGAAATGGGTCACAGGCTAGATCCCGTGCAAGAGGTGGGTGCCTCAAGGGGGGATGCACAAAACAACCGGACCTCAGCCTTCAACCCTTCATGGGTATCTCCCTGCCTTATGGTGATTGGAACACTTGACTTGGAGGATTTTAAGTTCCCTATTTGACAACCTCCATGTTTGAAAATGTGAGAACCAGATAACGGGGAGTTATTTGGATGCCTATCCCCGAAATCCTACCTAGACTAAAAAAATTATTTTGGCACCTCCTGTGGAGGAAAACTTAGTGGGTTTTTAGAAATATTTTAGATGAAGTTGTTTTGTGAGGTTGGGGGTGAAAGCCAACCTCGTTGATTTAAAAATGGGAGTGGATAGTCTCGTCAAGAAAAGATGGGGTATTTTTGGAATCCCTTTGGAGGAACCTTACTTTGACCTCCACGTTTTGAGAATAATCTATGTGAGTGAGAAGTGAATTTTGTGTGTGAGTGAAAGTGTGCCAATTTTTAGTGAATTAGATGTCACCTTGCTACATGTGGACTTCGCTTGGTCCTTTACAAGAGTTTGATTACCTAATTAACTAAGTGTCTTTGGTACAACCTTGCGGAATTCAAAATCCCTAGGAAGCTAGCATGTGGACATGTGGGTCCGTTACTATCCTTTAACTCCCTATTGTGATGTAATCTAGAAAAATCATGAAACTATCATAGATTGAACATGTGGGCATGTATGTGACCGCTACAAACCTTTAAACTCTCCTAGTGTTTTGATCTAAGAAAGAAAAATTCTAAACACTATCTTATCTTTGTGACATGTGGGCATGTATGGGCCCGTTACAAATTTAAGATATGTTTGAAAAAGAAAACTAAGAGGGGTCCCAAGAAGGGCCATTGTCCTCTCCTAAAGGTTTTAAACTTTTGTTAAGGGAGATGAAATTGTTTTCCCAACCTTTTTCTGATTCTCAAGGTCGCTTGAAGGTGCGAGAGAAGAGCATGCTAAGAGATTGGTAATTCAACTTCTAGTCCCAATGTAAGTTTAGATGTGATTAAAATTGATGTTCACCTTAGATTGTAAGTCAAAGCAAGCCATCCATGTGGCCAAAAAGCAAATAAGGGAAATTGATTTTTATCCTCCTAAGTGCCTACGTGTGTTTTTAGACTAACCCCTTTTATATGATGAGGGGACTAAGTGTAATGTGGCTTTACAACATTTTTGACATCATTTTTGAGAAGGCATATGGCCTTCCCCACATCCCAAGAACTTACAATGTGAAATTTTTTTCAAATGCATGGCCCCTAGTGTACACAGAGGCGCACAGAGTGCAGGCGCGCGAACAAAGAAGAGTCAAAAAGCGCATGCGCACAGAGAAAGGATGTTTCTTAAGCACATGCGCGCACGATGCACATCTGTGGGGTATAATACCCGTGCACCTGTAACAAACGGTCGAGAGAGAAAATCCAGATGGATTTCTCTCAATTCTCCTGTGAATTGACTGGTTCGCAGGTCGACAGAGGCTGGTTTGTGCACCTGCAAGTTAAACAAACTAAAAGAAGAGCAAAATAAACCCAAATGAGGGAGGAATTTGATACCTTTCCCCAGTATGGTCGCCAATCTGTTGCACCCTTTTCGTCACCTTGGTGAGAAAATAAGAGGTGCTTACATGCCCAGTTGGGTCTTACTGAGCATGACAGCTGTAGAGGAAAGAGTTAGAGAAAGAAAAACAAAACTATAAGCAAGAATTAAACTAATACAAACTAAAATCATAAGCATATGGGTATAAAGATAGCAAACACAAAAAGACCAATATCACCAATGTTTTTAGGCTGATCTATTGATGAAATCAAAGCACAATGAAGAAAGGGGACTATGGGTCCCTTCTTCCTCCAAAGGAAGGCTCTTGGACCCTCACAAACTTTCTCTCCTTACAACAAGAAAAATAAAAATGGTGATGAAAGAACTCCTTAGCAAATCCACTCAATGGAGTGGTGGATTGCTCAATGAAATGGTGCCAATGTGCTTTTGTCAAGGATTGAGTCCTTCAAACAAATTAGGTAGCATAACGTTACATAGAATTCCTTGAGAAAATGAGGTGTATTCATGGTTTTTTATAGCATTGCATTGGGTTATTGTGTAACTCCTTTGTAGTGTGAAAAGAGGCTCTTTAGGGAATTATTAGGTCTTTGACCAGCCTACCATTCAAATTCATCTCAGATTTGAGGGTCAAATCGGCTTGGGAGCTGATCCATAAGTGGTTGGGAGGCCGACCACTTCAATAAATGCGCCGTTTAGCAGGTGCACGGATTTTTGCGCTAACAACCGCGCATTGTGCGCGTATGCGCGCATGCTACGTTTCTATTCTGCGCATGTGCGCGCGTGCCCAACTTCTGTAAAGCACTCTTAAATTTTGTGCTACTTTGTATAGTTTTTGACCTTTTTGGAATGCTGTGAGATTAATTCAAGGCCATGAATGACTTCATTACTGTTTGACGATGCTGAGTTCTTGTCGCCATGTGTGGACGAAATTTCAGTGATAACAATTTCTATACCCATGGGTGGTGCATTTGTCGTACTAGGAATCCAATGGTTACAATCATTAGGAACAATGGCTTTTAATTTTCAAGAACTTTTCATGAAATTTTCATTGGAAGGAAAATAAATTGAGTTAAGAGGTATCACAGGGAAACCCGATAAGGTGATAAGCTCTAATGGCATGAAAAAATTATTGAAAAAGGGGAATCAAGGCATTATTGCACAACTATGCTCACTAGATGTTCAAACATCTAAGCCATCTATTCCTCAAGATGTCCAAAGGATCATTGATAAGGATTCCAAAGTATTTGAAGATATTCCCAAAGGTCTTCCACCCACTCGAAATCATGATCATGAAATTCACCTAATTCTTGGGAGTGTTCCTCCTAACATCAGGCCATACAGATATCCTTACGCCTAGAAGAGTGAAATTGAGTGCATGGTTGAAGAAATGTTAGAGGCTGGCATTATTATACCTAGCCAAAGTTCTTACTCTGCACTAGTGGTAATGGTATTCAAGAAAGATAGCTCATGGTGTATGTGTCCAGATTATAGAGAGCTCAACAAGATCACTATTAAAG